>CANXYI011492417.1:0-12377 GCA_948208565.1 Hura crepitans
CCTAGAAGAACTGAATCTAAGATAGAGAAGGTGGTGAGAGTTGATCAAGGATTATGACTACTTGATTGATTACCACCCAGGGAAAGCCAATATGGTGGTAGATGCTTTGAGCAGGAAATTTATGATCGCTACGAAAGCTATGAATGTCAAGTTATAGTATACCCTAAAAGATGGAGTGTTGGCTAAGTTATAGGTGAAACTAGATTTTAGATAGTAGATTAAGGAAAATCATATGAAAGATGAATAGTTAGTTTAGATAGTAGGTAAAGCTAAAGAGGGGAAGGCCATGGGGTTTGAGTTGATAGAAGATGAGCATCTGTATTATTAGAATATGTTGTGTGTACATAGTACAGATGACCTGAGGTTATAGATACTAAAGGTGGCACATGAAGTTCCTTATTCCACACATCTTGGGAGCATAAAAATATATTTAGACTTAAAGTCTCATTATTGGTGCTTGGCATAAAAAGAAAGGTGGCAGAGTATATGGCAAAGTGTTTGATATGCCAACTGGTGAAAGTTAAACACCTGGTTCCTTCTAGATTATTGCATCCTACTACAATACTAGAGTGCAAATGGGAAAAGGTAATCAATGATTTTATGATGGCTTTAACTTTGACCGGAGGAAAATGTGATGCTAAGTGGGTAATTATTGACAGACCAATAAAGACAACTCACTTCATCCCAATTAGAATGAATCATTCCTTAAAGAGACTAGCTAGACTATATGTTAATGAGATAGTTAGGGTACATGGTGTGTGAGTGACTATCATTTTCAATAGGGATCCTTACTTCACTTCTAGATTTTGGAAGAAGCTACAAGATGCATTAGGCACCAGATTGGCCTATAGCATAGCTTTTCATCCTTAAAGTGACAAAAAGTTAGAAAAGGTGATACTGATACTTAAAGATACATTACGAGGATTTGCTATTGAAGTTAAAGGTAACTAGGAACAATACTTGTCTTTGGTAGAGTTTGTCTATAATAACAGTTACCAATCTAGGTTAAGGATGGCCCCATATGAAACATTGTATGGTAGATGATGCAAAACTCCCTTATATTGGACTGAAGTTAGAGAACATAAGATTTCTAGTGTGGATTTAATCAAAGATGCTGAGGAAAAAGTGAAGGTAATCAGGGAAAAGCTGAAAGCTAATGTAGATAGACAAAAATTGTATGTAGACCTAAAGTGGAGAGATTTGAATATGCATTGAGTGAAAAAGTATTTTTGAATATTTCTCCGTGGGTGTTGAGATTAAGGAAAAAGGGGAAATTAAGTCCTAGGTTTATTATACCTTACGAGATTATAGAAAGGGTCAGACCTCTAGCATAAAGGCTTACATTACCACCTGAACTACAATAGATATAGGATGCTTTCTATGTTTCTTTGCTTAGGAGGTACAAATTAGATCTATCACAAGTGATTCTAATGGCAAACATTGAAGTATAGCCTAATCTAAGTTATGAAGAGGAATAAGTTCAAATTTTGCCTCGAGAAGTGAAGCAGTTATGTAATAAAGTTTGTACCACTAGTTAAAGTGCTATAGAGATACTATAATACTGAAAAAGCTACTTGGGAACTAGAAGAGCAGATGAGAGCCCAGTATCCACACTTATTTGCTCTAGGTAATTTCAAGGACAAAATTTTCTTAAAAGGGGAAGAACTATAATGTCTGTGTTTTAAGGCTCCTGTGAATAGTGCTATAAGGTCCAAGAAGTATGCTCAGAGTGCCGTATCACTTGCACATAAATCGAGGTAGTGGCACTTGTCATGAAACTTTGAGCGACTTTAAATTGATGAAAAGGCAAAATTTAAAAATTTAGCAAAACTAATAATTCATTTTAGACTGTAAGTTACCCCTCTAAGAAATAAAAATTTTACAAGCCAGTAATAACCTAGGGTGTAGAACCCACCCACACCTGGATAGCTAGCCTAAGGACTATGATAAATATACATGGTGTTTGACAAGTGGACTTTTCCACTTAAATAAAAGGAATTTTTCCCCTTTGCTGTAAGCCAAAATCGATGCCACCTTCAACTTCTCCCCTTATTTTAACTATCTTCTTCACACTATTCCTAGAAATTTTGCTCACATAAATTCAACTTGATGTGTTAGGGAGCTAGAGGAAGAAGAATCAAAGAAAAAGGAGTCTGCAAGAATAAATTAAAAATCCTCAAAGTTTGTTGGTCAGAGGCCATTCTAGCAAGTAGTTAAGGTGAACTCCCTTATGTTTCTTTAGGTTTGTCTTGAATTTTCTTGCTAGAATTAAGGTGTGTAAGCTACCTAACAACTTTAGGAATGTGTATCGATGGCTTTTGAGGTGAATTGAAGCAAAAAAAAAAGCTTAAAGAAGGGAGGAGAAGTGGACCGTGGCAAGTTGGAATTGGGGTTTTAGGAGGCTTAAAGTGAGGACTCCTCATTTCTTTTGTGTGAGGTAAGTGAATTCAAACATTCACTTCATGCCCTTTAATTTTAATAGCTTCTCTTTTTGGTTTAAAGGTGGTTTAAGCACATGAATTAACTTAGATAGGTACTTTCATTGAGATATGGTAGTATATAGCTTAATGGCTTGTGAATTGAATGGTTGTTTAATGAAAAGAAATGAAGTCAATGTTGAACCCCTAGTTGGTCAAGAGATATACAAGGGTATTAAGGCATGTTTATAGTGGTTAAGGTATAAATTAATGGTTTTAGTGTTGATGTGAAAGGGAATTACTTGTGAATTAATGGGAAAATGCATGATTGGAATGAGGTATGTATATAGCTGAGAGGTGTGAGTGTGTGTTATGGCATAAATATAAGGTGTATGATATATGAATCATGGTAAAAGTTAGTGGTTAACATAGTAATGCATGTATAGAGGGAGATTTTGGTGAAACAAACATATACATGTGTGTGTAATTTATGGCTAAGGCATGTATGGCTTGTGTAATGGCTTGGCATGCATGGTATGAGGTATATATATGTGCATATATGCTAGCATGGTAATGTTTAAGATGTATGTATGATAAGTGATGCCAAAGTGTATGTAATTGCAATAAATCTCTTAGTGGCTGAAAGGTATGAGTGCTATAGGGAGGCATGGTAAGTATGGCATGTGATCAAGCTTAATGCATATAGGTGATATGAGATTATGTGCATGTAATGCATGGTATAAAGTTGGCATGAACTTAGTTAATGTATACCTTAAATTGGCATGTAATTTAGTCAAGAAAAGGCATGAAAAGTTACTTGAAATGACCTTAAAACTTAGGTAGAAATAAGGTGTGAAAAGTGGCTTGTAAATTGCTTATAAGGGCTATGGCTTGGAATTGAAAAATATGTTCATACTATGTGCCTTTAATAGCTATGTCTTGTAATTGAATGTAATGGCATTTTGAGCCATATTTTGGCATAGTAAATTGCCTATGATTGGTTGGTTTAAGGCCTATAATCTTGATGAGAACCATGTTAAAAACTACATAGGAAATAACTAAGAAATGAACCTAGAAAGCTTAGTGAAAACTTGCCGCAATGACCTATAGTTGTCCTAAAATGACTACTACCTGAACCAATAATACCACTGGATAGTAAATGGCATATAATTAAGAGATTATTATGAAATAATATCTAGTATAATACACCATAAATATTAGCAATTATACCATTGAAAATATTTTTTGAAAATTTAGCTAGTACAACCTATTTGTGGCCATACCAGACCGGGCTAAATTTCAATAGTGCCATAAAAATTATAACTATCTATTATTGTGTTAATAATATTATAAAAAGTTAATCAGTAAATAAATGGACAAAAATTGAGGCTCTATAACCCATTAGATAGACACCTACTGAATTGGTTAACTAGTTAACTTAGGGATTCTTAGCAGCTACTACACTGTCTATTTTTTCGAATAGGGCCAATACAGTAGCATAGGTCCCCATTGGGGCCACTTTACTAGTATGTTGGATAGACAACTTCCAATCCTTACAACTTAATTCTAGTATTGATTTTGCAGCCGCAACAGCATAAGTCCTAGAGGGCCACTGCATTAGTCTATTGGATAAACCAGTTTGCTAGGTAGGCATAGTTACACTATCACAGATATTTAAAATAATGTTGGTATAGTGGCGAAGGTCTTGAAGGGCTACTATACTAGTCTGTTGGATAGACCAGTCTGCTAGGCAAACCACACCTCGTTATCTGGACCTTTGGTGCTACAGTTTAATCAGGCCGGTACAGTAGTCAGGGTTTAGAATGTGGACTATTGTACTAGTTATTCCATCTATATTCAGTGCCCATCAGTGTTGTCTTTTAAGATGGGCCAACTAAAACAAATTAAACAAGATTAATATAATTTACATATGGCTTTGGAAAAAAAATATAGGTCTAATTTGGTAATTTTACATGAATAATGTTTATTGGTTTAATTAGTAAAGATTATGGATGCAAGGTTAATAATAATCCAAAAACCATAATTTACATGAGTTAAAATGATTAACTAGATAATTTACGGATAGAAACACCTTATGGGTAAAGTGGTAATTTTGTATCTTAGTAATCTAGGTTGTACCTGAGTGTTAGAACAAGATAAGAATATGATTACTTATGCTTAATTAAACTGTTAGACATGCTTTAAATATTTGAATTCACCACTAAGTATATTATATACTCAACATACCTATTTGGTCTGCAGGTAGCTAGAACAAGGATGTAGCCTTGCATAGCATGCAATGAGGTTTAGAGGCCATTCCTGAGAAGGTTGATAATGTACTTTTGTGTAGTTTTGCACTCTATGTACCTAGGTGGGAAATGGGTGTGATGTATATAAGGGACACAGGATGTAATTGTATAAATACAGACTATGCTGTAAATAACTTGTTTTCAATCCTTTTATGAATATATGGTGTGTGCTACTGATATATGAGCCTGAGGCTCTATTTTGTGGTTTTCTCTTGATTGTAGCCTGAGGCTAGTGATTACTGTGTGATAGAATGGTGATTTAGGTGGATACATGGGTGACTAAAAGGGTTCAAGAGATGTATGTATATGTTATAGGAGTGTTTTAATAGGTTGAATAGTTTAGGGATAGTGACCCGAAAGGCAATTATGCTACCAAATTTTGGGAAAACTTCTGACTAATTTGAAATTATCTTGTTTTTGACATAAACATAATGATATGAACCTAAATGAACCATAGAAACTGTCAGAAAGGAATTTGGAGTTAAATATAATTAAATAGTACAAAATAGGTAAAAGTTAAATGAATGACCACAGGAGAAGTCGAAAGATGGGTGACCTAGTAGAAAGTGATCTGCTTATTAGACTTCTTTGAGAATCTAATAAGGGGTGTGACAGATTTAGCCTAAATAGGAAAAGGATGTTACAGTATATGGTGATGGCTTGCTAAATGGCTAGGGATGCGTGTTGATGCAAGATGGAAAGGTAGTAGCTTATGCTTCAAGATAGTTAAAGCCATATTAGAAGAACTATCCTACTCATGACTTAGAACTAGGTGCTATTTTTTTTGCTTTAAAAATATAGAGGCACTATCTGTATAGAGAGAAATGTTTCTTATATATGAATCATAAAAGTCTAAAATACCACCTTACTCAGAAAGAACTGAACTTGAGAGAGAGAAGGTTGTTAGAATTGATAAAGGACTATGACTGTCTTATTAATTAAAACTTAGGGAAAGTAAATGTGGTGGCAAATGCTCTTAGTAAAAAGTTCATGGTGACTTTGAAAGCCATGAATGCTAGGTTACAATATACTTTAGAACATTCTGCAGTGGCTGAGTTACAAGTGAAGCTAGATTTTGAATAACATATTAAGGAAACTCAGATGAAAGATGAACAGCTAGTTCAGATGGCAAGTAAAACTAAAAAGGGGAAGTCTATAGGGATTAAGTTGACAAAAGAGGATGCCTACATTATCAAAGCAGGTTATGTGTACCTAGTACAGATGACCTGAGGTCATAGATATTGAAAGAGGCATATGAAGCTACTTATTCTATTCATCTTGGGAGCATAAAGATGTACTTAGACTTGAAGTCTCACTATTAGTGAACTGGTATGAAAAGTGGTGTGGCAGAATATGTTGCGAGGTGTTTAACATGTCAACAAGTGAAAGCTAAACACTATATTCCTTCTAGATTATTGTATCTTACAACAATACCCGAATGGAAATGGGAAAAGGTAACCATGGATTTTGTGATGGTTTTACCTATGACCAAAGGTAAATGTGATGTTGTATGGGTGTTTATTGATAGATTGACAAAGATAGCTCACTTTATCCCAATCAAGATGGATTATTCATTAGAGAAGCTAGCTAGAGTATATGTGGATGAAATAGTCAGGTTACATGTTATGCCAGTGACTATTATTTTTGATAAAGATCCTCGTTTCACTTTCAGATTTTGGAAGAAGCTACAGGAGGCATTAGGCACCAGATAGGCTTATAGCATAGCTTTTCACCCTTAAATTGATGGATAGTCTGAAAGGGTGATGCAAATACTTGAGGATATGTTATGAGGTTATGCTGTTGAGTTTAAAGGTGGTTGAGATTAGTACCTATTTTTGGTAGAGTTTGCCTACAATAATAGTTATCAGTCTAGTTTGGGAATGGTCCCATACGAAGTAATATATGGCAGATGATGCAGAACTCCTTTATGTTGGAGTGAAGATAGGGAAAGTAATATTTCTAATATGGATTTAAACAAAGATGCTGTGGAAAAAGTGAAGCTGATCAAAGAAAGGCCGAAGGTAGCAGTTGACAAGCAAAAATCCTATGCTGACCTAAGACAAAGAGATATTAAGTATGTAGCTAGTGAAAAAGTGTTCCTAAAGGTTTCTCCATGAAAGAGAGTATTGAGATTCGAGAAAAGGGAAAATTGAGTCCCAGATCTTCGGACCTTACGAGATTATAGAGAGGGTTGGATCTCTAGCAAACATGTTGGCATTACCACCAAAGCTATAATAGATACATGATGTTTTCCATGTTTTTATGCTCAGAAGGTATAGATTGGATCCATCACATGTGATTCTAATGTCAAATATTGAAATACAGCCTGACTTGATTTATAAAGAGGAACCAGTTCAGATTTTTGCTAGTGAAGTAAAACAGTTGAGGAATAAATCCATACCACTGGTTAAGGTGCCATGGAGGCACCATAATTCTAAAAAAGCTACCTGGGAGCAAGAAGAATAGATGAAAGCTCGATGTCCATAGTTATTTGCTTTAGGTAATTTTGAGGATGAATTTTTCATAAGAGGGGAAAAATTGTACGCCTATGTTTCAAGGCTCTAGGAATAATGCCATTAGGTTTAGGAAGTGTGCCCAGGGTGCAAGGTCACTTCCAAGTAAACTTAGTTAGCAAAACTGGTCCTTAGTCAGTGGAACTAGTCATGAAACTTTAAGGGGCTTTAAATTGACGAAAAAGGCAAATTTTAAAAATTTAGCTGAACCAATAATTCATTTCGAATTGTAAGCTACCCCTCTATGTAATAAAATTTTTTAAGGTCAGGATTGACTCGAGATGTGCCCGGACGGACCCAAAAATATTGGACCCTATTGCTTAAAAATTCCACTGAGTCCATTAGTGAAAGAAAATTTTGAATTTTGAGGTTATTTTCAAATTCTTGTAATTTTTAAGACTAACATGGAAATTGAAGTAGTTTAAAAACTATCCTATCGATGGAATTTGCCTGTAAAAATTTGCCAGCATGTAGAGGGGATTAATATATGAAATTTAAAACAAATAGTGTAATTTTTTAAGATCCGTATGAATTTTGGTGAATTTTTGAATTTTTGTCAAAAATTAAACCATTTCGAGAAGGTTGGCAAAACCACTTGACAAGTGGACAATTCCACTAAATAAAAGAAGAAAATTCTTCTACCTTTTCTTGTTAGAACTGACACCACACTAGGGGAAAATGGCCATTTTCATTAGCTTTTTCATTTTATTCCTAAAAAAAATTCCATTAAAAATCATGCTTATGTGTTAGGGTAATTTTAGAAGTAGTATCGTAGCAATAGGAGCTTTTAAGAATTAATTAAAAATCATTAATGGTGCAAAGGTCTGATAGCTTTCCAGCAAAGGTAGTAAGCTTCCAAGGTGAGTTTCCATGGGTTTTCCTTGAGATTTCTTTGCTAGAAATGGTTATTTGGGTGCTAAACATCTATGGGAATGTGTTTTAATTATTTTTGAGGTGATTCAGAAGGGGAAAGGGCTTAAAGAAGGGGGAGAAAGGCCTTCATGGTAGGTTAGATTTGTAGAGTTTACAAGTTCCAAGTGTTTCTCCTTAGCAAGTAAGCGAATTCCAGCATTTCCTTCATGCCATTTGATCTTTGAAAGGTGCTAAAAATGGGTTTTAGAATTGTGTAATCTTAGATGTAATAAGAAAATAGACATTGAAATCGGTAGGACTTGATGAGAATTGGCTTGTTATGTGTGCGTATGTTAGTTGGTCAAGAGCTTTGGCATAGGTATAGGATTATTTAGTTGCTAAATTTTGTGATATCAAGTGAGAATTAGTGCCTATAGTATGTGGTTGTATGTTGTGTATGTGTAGCTAGTTGTTTCAGCATGTATTTTAGATCTATGTTATATGAATGAGTAGGTTGGCATGTGATAACTTGATCTACTACATGGTTATGGTGTTTCTTTGAATGGCCGAGACATTTATTACAGGTAAGTCACTTAAATTGGCATAAAATTGTACATGTATGTGTATGCATGCATATAGGTTATGGATGAAAGGTGGAATGTGTGATAAACATCATGGAAATGCATGACTAAGGCCAAGGGATGGCTAAACCCAAGAGCTAAGTAAAGGCTAATGGCATGAAAATGATGATGATTTATGTGTAAAGTTTTTGTAAGATAAGGTATGACGATAGGAGTAGGTTTAGCCTAGTTTATTAGGCAAGGAATAAAGTTAATATACATGATTAAATGGCATGAATTTAGTTAATGTATACACTAAAAGAAAATGGCAAGAAATGTAACAAAGAATTTGCATGAAAGATGACTTGAAAGTGAACTTGAACATGACTAGAAATGACTTGAGAAGCAGCTTGTAACGTGCCTATACTTTGTGCCTAACAAGGTTATATTATGTGATTAGGTATTATGGCTTTGATGCCTATGTTTTCTCCTTAGAAATGGCCTAGTGATTATGTGGCTTAGGGCTTATGAACTTTACATAAATAATGGTGAAAACTGCATTGAAAAAGGATAAGAAATGAACCTAAAAAGGGTTGTTGAAACTTGACGTAAGAACTTATAATTATCTAGTTTGACCTTTACTTGAATCAAAAATACCACTAGATAAAAAATGGAAAATAATTGTAAAATACTTATGGAATGAAATCAAGCATAATATACCATAATTATTGGCAATTACAATATTTGAAAATAATACTGAGAATTTAACCGGTACATCCTAATTGTGGCAATACCAGAACGGGCTAAAATTTAATTATGCTATAAAATTTCTATCTGTATGTTATTTACTTAATGATATTATAAGAAGTTAATCAGTAAAGAAATAAACATAAATTGAGTTACATGGACCATTAGTTACACACCCACTGGATTGTTTGACTGGTTAACTTAGGGATTTTTGCAATTGCAACATTGTCTAATTTTTAGGTAGGGCCGGTATAGAGGCCTAGGTCTAGTTTGGGCCACTGTACTAGTTAGATAGTCAGACCAGACTATGACATTCACTTTATCTTTATTGGTATAGTGGCATAGGTCTCAAAGGGCCATTGCACTAGTCAGACAAATAGACCAGTCTGTGACATCTTTAATTTTTAAGCAGGGCCGATACAGTGTCCAAGGTCCTTAAGGGCCACTGTACTAGTCTATTAGATAGACTATATCTTGTTATTGCACCTTGTTATAACTTGATCAAGCCAGTGTAGCAGTAGGGGTCCAAAATATGGATCACTACACAACTTGTTATTTCCCTTTAGGTCCAGTGTCTTAAAGTGTCATCTTTCTAGTCGGGCCAGTTAAATTAACTAAATAAATTACATATGCTAATTAATTATGTTATGGTAAAATAATAAAATGCATAATTTGACATGGTTATCTAAATGACTAATCAATATGTATAATTAGGGGTATTTTGGTAATTTAGCATGTATATCACTTATTAACTTGAAAGCTTAATTAATTGACTCTTGCTATGGGAAATGACTTAAATGGCATAATTTACTTGCTTTAAAATAATTAAATAAATGGTAATCAGGTATGAACCTATAGGAACGGTATTTTAGTCTTTTGGAATAGAAAAATAAATGATGTACTTAATAACTTAGACAAAACATTAATGACCCGATATATACATAAATGAGATATATGACATGATTTAAATGCTTGAGTTCACCACTTAGTATGTTATATACTTAGCATGCCTATTTTGGTGTGCAAGTAAGGATAAGCAAGGTGTAGCCTCATAAAACATGTAGCTAGTGTTCAGAGGATATTTGTTAGAAGGTTGTGTGAATATGCTGTATTTAGCTTTTGCACTCATTGTACTTAAGGGGGAATGGGTAGCCTATGTATACAAGTAGCATGTATATGCATGTAAAAAATAGTATTTTGTAATAAGTTTTTATTAGACTATTTTGAAAGTGTGACTACTTTCAATTGATGATATGATATGTGAGCTTGAGGCTCTAGTGTATGGTTATCTGATTGTGGCTAAAACCTATGTTAATGTTGATAGAAAGACGATGTTAGGTTGATACCTAGGGGACTAGAAAGGTCTAGGAGATATGAAATATATTATAAAAATATAAATTTTTAGATAGTGACTTAGGCAACTGTTATGCTGCTGAATTTTAGGAAAAATCTATCTGACCCAAAAGTGATCAATATTGGAAGGAATCATATGGTGTGACCCTAAGTTATGTAAAGGAATAGATAGGACTAAATTTAGAGTTAGCTAGGACTTAATATTACTGAATTGGTATAAGTTAAACGAATGATTAGGGACAAATCTTTGGGATAGGTAACCTAACGAGAAGTGCACCACTTATTAGGTTTCTTCAAGAGTCCAGTAAGGTGAGTTACAATGCCTCTCAATGTTTTGAATCTTTGCACTTTTTTCTGAATGTTGAATGTCATCTTTTTTACCTTTTCATGTACTATATTGATGATACCCCTATTATTAGTCAGTTTGAAGATTTTTTGGCTAACCATTTTCTCTCAATTTCCATAACATTTTTCCTAGGGTCATGCTCTTAGTTGATTAGCATAGTCAGAATTAAGAAACTCATTTTTTTGTTTTTTTAATAAGGGTCACCTTAGTTGAAATGAGAATGCTCAATTGCTTTAAGCTTAAGGCAAATCTTTTTATTTTTGTAGGCTTTGGAGTTTAACACCTTTTGACCTTTGGATTTTTGTGTGAGCAAAAACTAAAAATGTTTGACCTTTTAGTATGATTGCCATGAGCTTTTAGGCTTTGAAAATGATTATATAGAATGAATTTGATGCTTTTAAGTTTTACACCCTATTGAATTTGAACTTTTTTTAGATTGATGGAAAGCAATCATTTGGGTTTAATTGCCCCTAGCTTGTTATTTTCTTTCTCTCATCTCATGTTCAGGGACATTTTCTATGTTTTACAAGGAGAGACTAATTTTTGAGCTTAAAATCTTGCATAGCAGTGGGGAGCCATGACATTATTTCTTATCATGTTTATTTTCTCTATTTTTTTAAAATCTCTCAACTCACTCTCAAGAGTATCATGCTATGCCATTAATAAGGTGAATAAAGATACTCATAAAAAAGCCCAAACTATATTTTATTAAACTTTAACTATTCTAACATAAAGGCAAAAAAGAAGTAGAATGGTAAACAAAGATAGTCTTCACATCTTCATTGGATCCTTCCATACCTTTGATTGGCACGACCTGGTAATTGGTCAATAGTTAGCCCATGGGGTGGTAGACTAAACATCAGGAAGAGAGAATGTCACTTTTTAGAGATTTAAGGAATGTTAGTGAGGTTTAGTAATAGGTGATCTTAGATGGCTCAATGGAGGGCCTCACAATTGCCGGTTAGGTGGCCAGTCTTTTGGTGATAAGCATAATATAGGTTATGGCAATGGTTTAGTAGGAGTGGTGAAAGGTAATGTTTAAGTATTAATGGTCAAAGGGGGTTCTTTTCTTTTAATTCCTTGAGCATCATCGACAAGGGCTTATTCAGATAGGGAAGTTTATGGGAAATCTTTCTTAAAGCGATTTTTAGGTCATTGCTTGCCCCCATGATTATATTCATGCCTGTAGAGTTCTTTAAAGTGCTTGTTGTTAGACTTCTTGAATCCATTTTTCTATGACTTTTTTTATCCTTCCTTTTAGTACAGCTATTGCCTTGCTC
>CANXYI011492491.1:0-11640 GCA_948208565.1 Hura crepitans
TGAGGTACATTATCACAATTTACATATCAATAATGTATGAAATTCATTATAAAATTTTCTATTCATATTTAATACTTTTAATTATTTAGCCTATTTTTTTACCATTGTAAAAATTTGCACTTTTAAACATTAGACCATATATATTGTCAAAAATCAATCAACTCATGTAGTGTTTATATCAGACATATAAGCAACACAATTCTTTGAAACAAACATTTCTTATGAACTAGTAACCTTAATACATTATATTTTATTATGATAAGAAGCTCACTAAGACTCAAACTTACATATGCTTCATTATTGAGTACATAATGCTTTAAATAGGTTACTATATTCACTACTTCTTAATATTCCAATTCTATATAACATCTTGACACATTGGACTTCTAATATCATATCATTATTTCTGTATTTACATCATGAATAAATAGGACCATAATTCAATTCAGCACATAATCACCATAATACTTATCAACAATAATGGGTGTATCTCATCGAGTTTGATGACAATTGTCTTGATTATTTCACTTGTTAAACATTAGGCATATTTTTATCCATTAATAAATGTTACACACATATTTAACTAACATCGAGCCAAATATAATAATTCACCAATCTTGAAATCAGTTATATATAAACATGCAACTAGTATTTAAAATAGATTTTAGATCATGAAGTAATCATACTCATGCGAAGACATCATACAAACCATGTTTTTACCTAAACTTATCAATTCTATCAGTGGAAAATTTTATTTCAACATAATCAATGCAACTTTTATCAATTGTAATAGTTTTTCCAAGTTTCATGTTAATCATAACTCAATTAAACCATAAGTCAAATAAATGTTATGATTTCAAAATTATTTATGTTATATTGCCTAATATATTCTAAGACTACTAGAGATTTGATAAAGAGTTGTACATTGTCCATGGGAATTATGCATCCATACTAGCAAATTAGTGTACCGATTCCAGGGTACTCTCTAAGCTTACTCAGTCATTCCAACTCAGTAAAAAATTTGTATAATGCCTTTGGGGCTTATACTTTTATACTCAATATAGTAAAAAATTCTATAGTGCTCTTGGAGCTAACATAGTTATACTTACTAAATAATTAGTTATGTAGTAGTTTTAAAACTTATGTAACTGCACCTACTGAAGCAATGCCATAATGGTGACAATGATGTAATACTACTAAAATTTTATTGGCAAGCCAACTTATCCCAGCACTAGAAAAAAAGTCTAAGGATACATGGGCATCTCATTACATTTTCTTAGTTTCACATCGTTAAATGCATATTTCATGCTTTATTCATTATACATGATAGTTATTTGCTCATAACAATTTATTAGCAACTAACTCAAGGCATCATATCAATACCAATAATGTGTTTATAGCACAATAACAATAACATATTATCTAGCAATTAAGCCAGCTAATGATATATATGCTTATGGCATAGCCATAGTAACATTTACTCTCGCCATCATATGCTAACTTATTAATTATCTTCATCAGTTAACATCATATATTCCATGGCAATAATTCATTAATGAATTATTTAAGAAATCTCATGTCTTTAATTATGTATAGCATGTTGGTTTAGTTAAGATATGTTTCATAGAAATTTAAATTTTTGAGAAAGCTAAACAATGATAATGGATTTGAATGATACAAAATATTTTGATAATTAATAAATTAGTAGCCTTTAGATTTATTTACCATTAGTAACTTGTAATGAATTTCCTTAATCAACTGCTCTTCTCATAGTGTTGTCACAAACCATAGTGATCCTCTTTAAGAATACCTCAAAGGTATCAACACACGAAGTTTAAGAAAAAGGACTATGTGAAATATCTGGTCCTAGATGACAATTCATATAGATAAGAGAAGAAGAAGGAAAACATGCAGAAGAGCTATAGTGCTTCTATTTTCTTTATAAAACTTTGGGTTCTTTTTGGAGGCTAATATTTAAGTGCATATTTGTAGTAAAATATAGGTTACCTTTTAACATTTAAAATATAACCTAAACCAACCCAATAAAGCCATATGAATTTGGCTCTTTAGGCCCTACATGTATAAACCTAGTGATTGGCATATGCACATATTGCATAAGGCTTAAAAGGGTTAACCTTATATGGCTCATCAAGGCCCTATAATTGACCAGAAAGTGGTCTTATTTAAGGGCTTTTTTTAACTCTTAATAATTCTATAAAATTACACCAAAAAAGCATAACCAATTAGGATCAACAGGCCATAATTTTTTAACACCCTAATTTCAATGTTTATGCACTATAATTGGGCTCTAAGGACAATTCTTTGTTCTTTCCTTTTAATTCATCTTTAAATGATATACCATATAATTATGCAATTTAAACACTCTGAATCTCTTATTACTTCTTCATATGTATGACCTTATGGTGTTCTAAAACACATTAGCAATACATAGTGAATTAATGTCTTAGTCTAATTATCATGTTTTAAGTGCAAACTATCATGTTGAACTAATGAAAACATGACTTTAATGATAACTAATAGTTATTATAGCCTTTAGAAGTTAAAATATTGATTATTGAAGCAAACAAATGTATTGTGAATGAATAACACTAGTATGATGAGAAAACTTCCTCGAAGAGCTTATTCAAATAAAAACAACTCTCCTAAATTATCTTTAAGTAACTATAGACTCTCAATAATATTTTGAATTCATGATTTTATAGCATAAATTTTCTAAAGAACTAAGGAAAGCTCTCAAGATACTCACTATATTAAATATTGTATCTCCTCTTGCCATATTCTCTCCCCTAATTATACTGAGGGAGAGGCAATTTATAAGTTTGAATCTAAGGTTTTTAAATTCTTTTTAAACTCTAAATATGATGTTTAAGCTGATCAAACATTATGTGACATAATTTTTGTAGGAAAACATGATTCTAGAGGCTAAAAAGTAGAGTTAGAGTCAAATTTAGACTTTTCTAATAAGGTTCTTAAAAGAATCGTCACGTGAAACCTAAAACTACCACTTTATGTGCTAAAAAACTGGCAGTTTATTTGGTTTATTTGGTAGTTATAACATGACTGAATTAGGATAGAGCCAATTTGGCCCTAATTTTGGGTTTTTTTCTCCTATTTAACACTTTAAAAGGTATTTACATGTTTCTCATCCCATCTAAGCTTATTCTTAACTCTTCTCTCATTAGACTGCTAGAATGATCTTTTTACTCGTGAAGAGTATTCCCACTTTTTAGGTGTTCTTCATCACAATATGCCAATTTACTGGAGTTATTTCTTTTTTTTTTATCATCATTAGGCCTAAAACTTAGGTGTCTACAATTTGCCCCTATGATGCCCTCCTATTGAAATCCTAAGACACTAAATGTAGGAGTGCTATTATGTGCTAGAGGCACTAAATGTATAACAAGCTCATACATGCACTTATACTTCTCATTATCAGTCAATCAAATACAATGACAAGCATACCCTTATCTTATAAACTCTAAACTTAATCATAGAAAAATTATTATACTTTATCAAATTTTCACAAAACTAAACCATAGGCTAATGAAAGTAAAGGACATAGTTTCAAAACTAAGTGCAAATAAAAAATACGACAACAATGAAAATAGAAACATAATTTAAAACTTTTCATACCCATAATGGAAACTTTTACTAAAAAGAATGTAATTAAAATAACTCTTAAATATTCATTTACAAAATATGCTCCTTCAACCTGATACAGATCCCTTTAGCAATTTGCCTCTTCTATCAATTCATGTATCCCTACCTACGCGTGGAAAAACATATATGCCAAATAAAAACTTGCTTAGTGATACATAAATCATATATGATTTTTATCAATCAACACTTACGTTAAGGAAGAATTGTATATATTAATATACATAGTTAAACATAGTTACTTGTGCATGCTTTTTCCTCACTTACTTCATTAGTGTTTGTCACTATGCATGATCATAGAATCATAGATATACATAATGATTAAACGGGGTGGGTACAAGTAATATAAGTCATATAAGGTACTTTATCACTATTCACATATCAATAATGTATGAAATTCATTATAAAAGATTCTATTCTTATTTAATAATTTTCATTACTTAGCCCATTTTGTTGCCATGGTAAAAATTTGCACTTTTAAACATTAAACCTTTTATATTAATAGAAATCAATGAACTCATGTCATGTTTATGTCAGACATATAAGTAACACATTTCTTTCAAATAAACATTTCATATGAACTGGTAACCTTAATAATTTACATTTTATTATGATAAGAAGCTCACTATGACCTAAAGTTACATACACTTAATTATTGAGTACATAATACCTTAAATAGGTTATAACATTTACCACTTCTTAATATTCCAATTCTTTATAACATCTTGAAATGTTGGACTTCTAATATTATATCATTATTTACTTATTTACATCATGAATAAATAGGACCATAATTCAATTTGACATATAATCACCCTAATAATTATCAATAATAATTTGTTTATCTCATCAAATTTGTTGACAATTGTCTCAATTATATCACTTGTTAAACAGTAGGCATATTTTTTTCCATTAAAAAATGTCATATGCACATTCAAGTAACATTGGGCCAAATTTAATAATACACTAGTCTTTAATTTAGTACCATGTAAATATATAAGCAGTATTTAAAATAGAGTTTAGATCATGAAGTAATCATACTCATGCCAAGACGTCATGTAAACCATACTTTTACCTAAACTTACCCATTCTATCAATGGCAAATTTTATTTCATTGGAATTAATGCAATTCATATCAATTGTAATTGTTTTTCCATGTTTCATATTGATCATAACTCAATTAAATCATATGTTAATTAAAACATATGATTTCAAAATTCTTTATGTTATATTACCTAAAATATTCTAAGACTTCTAGAGATTAGATAAAGAGTTGTACATTGTCTTTGGGACTTATGCATCCATACCAACAAATTAGTGTACTAGTTGTATGGTACCCACTAAGCTTACTCAGTCATGCCCACTCATTAAAAAAGTTGTATAGTGCCTTTAGGGCTTATATAGCTATGCTCACTATAGTAAACACTTGTATAGTGCTCTCTGATCTTATATGCCTACTAAATAATTAGTTATGCAGTGGTTTTAAATCTTATGCAACTGCACCTACTATTGTAATGCCATAGAGGCAAAAAAAATAGAGTACTGCTAAAACTCTATTGGCATGCCAACTTATCCCAATGCTATAATACTACTCTAAAGATACATGGGCATCTCATTACATTTTCTCAGTTTCACATCATTAAATGCATATCTCATGCTTTACTCATTATATGTGATAGTAGTTTACTCACAGCAATATATTATCTACTAACTCAAAGCATCATATCAATACCAATAATTGTACTTTTGACATAGCAACAACAACACTTTATCTAGCAATTAAGTCATTTAATGTTATACATGCTTTTGGAATAGCAATAATAACATTTACTATCACCATTATATGGGAGCTTATTAATTATCTTCATTTATTCACATCATATATTCCATGGCAATAATTCATAAATTACTTAATTAACAAATCTCATGTCTCCATTTATTATAGCATGTTGGTTTTCTTCAGATGTGTGTAGTAGAAATTTAAATTTTTGAGAAAGCCAAAAAATGATAATGGATTTGAATGATACAAAATTTTTTAATAATTAATAAATTAACAGCTTTCAGATTATTTACCATTAGTAACATATAATGAATTTCCTTAGTTAACTATGCTTCTAAAGATGTTTTCACATACCATAGTGATCCTCTTTGGGAAAACCTCGAAGGTATCCACACATAACATTTAAGAAAAAGGGCTATGCAAATTATCTAGTGCTAGTTTACAATTTACATGGATGAAAAGAAGAAAAAGGAAAACATGTTGGAAAGCCATAGTCCTTTTATTTTCTTTAAGAAGGATAGGCTTTTTGGAGGCTAATCTTTAAATGTATATTTATTATAAAATATAGGTTAGCTTTTAACACTTAAAATCTAACCAAGACCAACCTAATGAAGGCACATGAATTGGGCTCGTTGGGCCCTACACATATAGGCCCAATAATCAGCCTATGCTTATATTGCACAAAGCTTGAGTGGGCTTACCTTATATGACTTATGAAAGCCCTATAATTGACTTGGAAGTATTCTAATTTAAGACCTTTTCTAACTCTTCAAAAGGCTATAAAATAAAACCTAAAAAGCACCTCCATTTAGGATCGACAAGGTGCAATATTTAGAAATCCTAATTTCTGTACTTCTGTATTATGGTTTGGCTCTAAGGCCAATTGCTTGTTTTTTAATTCTTATTCATCTTCTAATGATATACTATATCAATAAACCATTCAAACACTTTGAATCTCCTTTTACTTTTTTATGTGTGTGACCCTATAGTTTTCTGAATCACATTTGCACTACATAGCAATTTAGAGTCGTAGTCCAACTAGGACTCTTGTGATCCAATCAAATTAGACCCACAATAAATTCCTAATTAATAATTCACTTGCGCACAAGTCTTGAGTGGTATCTATCCATATAACAAGACTATCTAAATGTCACAAATTTCATGTTGTTTGACTTAACACTTTTATATTAAGTTACTATGCAATTTTCCTTTTCACCATACTTTATCTCATTTAGGTTTGAGCGTAGACAAGTGCTAACTCAATGTTTAATTAAATATGTCTAATAAATACATAAACATGATAGTTCTAATATTTGTTCCTTTTTTTTAATCCTATTGACCATTCCATTTCACTTCAGCCAAAGATTCTTGGAATAAAGGTATACTAGAATAATGAGATAAACTCTCCATTATAATTCATGATGGTGAATCCTTTATTGATTACTTAACTATCTTTTAGCATCTTAACATATACCGTATTACCTAGCTATGTATACATCAAGAGTTCACGTATAGTTCTTAATACTTAAGATAACCTTAGTGATCTCAAATCAATAGATAAATGACAATAGATACGATGAGAATCTTTCACTGACATAAATTATTTATTCATGTCAACATCTCATGTTAAGCCTCTAATGGACTTGTTTCTCAAACTGGCATCCGTATGTTATCTCCAAGCATCACCATGCTCATAGCTTGGGGAGAGCTACTATTTGACTAAGTCAAAAAGTATAACATGTGCTAGTTGATCAACATTAATAATGTCTTATCTTGTGAATACTATGACAAGTGATAGTTTTGGAAATTCACATTTTCATGAATTAAAAATCTCAAATCATGAAAATTTCATGATTTCCTTTACACAGATAAAGAATACTAGGGACTTTATTATATAATTTTAGATGATAACATACAAATGAATTTACATAAGCATTAATGTAAAAAGGAAATTCCTTTTATTACAAAAAAATCTTTAATGTGTACAAAAAATATCCTAATTACTCTTGCCCTTTAGGGCATGCAACTAACATATCATATTATAATGATTCACATAAAAGTCTCATTTCAAGTATCGTACAAAGTTGGATAGGTTAAATCATTGTAACAATTATTTACTCATGGCATTAATTCACCATTACATGTAATCACACATTTTGAAACATCACATACCTAATGCTTTAAGCTAATGTGCCTTGTATCAAGTAACCACATGTCAAAATGTAGTATTTATGATCTCAATAGCTAATATACTTGTTAAGTTACATATTAAAACTTATCATGTATATATCACCATTTATAGGTTATAGTTATTATGCATACCTTGTAGTCATGTGCACATTATCTCATGTTAGAGGCTCGATATTCATCATGAATATCATAAGCATTCTCAAACATTACCTTTATGTACATAATATGATGCACATAAGCTTACATAAAAAATTATCACATATGCTTAGCATACCAAACTTAAAAAGATTGTCTTACTTTATTCATATATATATGGTCATTTAATCACTTGATTTGTATTAAAAAAATGTTAAAATGTGTTTTAAAACATATTTGTTTAAAGAACTTATGAAATTCCATTTTAAAACATTAGATTTTTCTTTAGAGAAGCAATGTGGTACTTTATAGGGATTATAGGTGTGACCTTTTATTTTGTCCAAAAACAATATTTTCAGGCTTGAGCTGTTACAGGGGTGACAAATAATAGGTCACAATCGTGATGCCAATTTTTTTTTGTAGATTTCAATGCAAAAATTGAAGAAAAATAATAATAAATTGACATCAAATCAATTAAACGTAATCCAATGTTTGCCATTTTCAATTCTAATTCATAACTAATCATTTTACACAATTTTTACATCAATAAATAGATATTCAAATCAAAAATAGTAAATCAACATCAATTTCAACAATTAATTTCAAAATATTTTCAAGCATGAACATGAACCCTAAAACTAAAATTCTACTTCAATTGTATTAGAAATCATAAATTTAGTTTATGTACATCTAAAAATAGTAGAAGAATGATTTAGCACCAAATCAATCATTAAAAACCTACTTTCTCTTCAATTTATGCCTTAAATTCTCACCCTTCTGCTTTTTCTTCAAAAATAGTATCCTTAACTCAAAGAAACTCCCAAACAATCATCAATGTAAAGCTAACATAAGATAAAATGTGTAAAAGATGAAGAAAAATCACTTAAATTTGAATAAAATGTAGCAAATATGAAGAAAACCTTTGAATTTTAATGAACAGTGGTAAGGAAAAAAATAAACATCGATTTTCTTTTTCCTTTTCCTATTCATTTAGTTATTTATATGAGTAGGATGGATAGCTAGGATTACATATTTCACTTTAATATAATGGTCACACCTTATCAAATATTAAACTCTATATTAATTTCTTTTTTCATCCTCTATTTAATAAAAATTGCAATCATAGCCTTTGATATTATTTTCATATTTTTATCTAAGTTTTGGGGCATTAGAATCATTTTGCTTTTATGTAATTTCATCCTCGATATTACCTAAACCAAAAAACTAGAGTACTATTGTCTCATGTTATTTTTCATTCCTATGTTGCTTCTATGTATTATGTTTCCAACATGAATTTATATTAAGAGAACACACTTATTTCTTATTTTGTTTTTTCTAAGCTGGAATATCGATAGATTGTTTATCATAAGAAAAAGTCATGTTATACACTACTAATTTTTATCAAATATAGAATATAAAGAATCTAGCCAAAATCTCCACTATGCCAATGTATAGAGTCATTTATCAATCTTTTTGCACCCCTTATGGTGACACTAGTTTTACAGTTATTGGTTCTGACCTGTTCAAATTAATATCAACTTATAATCATCCTCTATAATTTTCTTCCAAATCCTAATTAGATATTTACCAATTTAAGGTTATTTATAATACTCTTTATTATCTTTTATAGCTTGTCTTATCGAATTTTGATCTCATTGCTTTGACATTTCTAAATTCAGTCCATTATGAAGATATTACATATTTCATACTATTTAATGATTTATAAAGTACCATTTTAGTGCTAGTTTAGTAGTTGTTATTTTCGTATATGCCTAACATGGTTCAAAATTATTATCAAAGTGTCTAAGGATATCTTTATCAGAAAACCACTTTCTAAGCTTATTATCTTCAAGCGTTTATGGTCATCCCTTATCATACACTTAGTTATTTGTCACATGGCTTCCCCTTATAAGGAAATTCCTTATTAAGGGTCTTGGTTTGTCTTAATTCCCTTGGACTTCCTTAACTTGTTAGGATATATTTTTGCTTTATTGTCATCTCATTCACTTTTGCCATGTAGTGTGTATGTATCAACTAGACTTTTATAATCCCTTAAAATAATTGATGGTTTTATACCAAAGGCATCAATTACTACATTCAACTTGTTTGATTGGTATTCCAACATGCCATCATTTTCTTTAATAAGTTCTTTCTATCTCCTACCTCAAATAAAGCTTCTTCTAAGTGAGGGTAAGTTGACAACTCTTATACATAGTGTATACAAAGCATTTTTCCATAAAAGCAATGCTTTCAAGTATTCAAGTATATATAATTGTAGGCACTTTGAAAGAGCATCTCTAAGATTTATCGTAGCTTAACCTTTTTCGAAAGTCATCTTATGCCCATAAAAATTTATACTTTCAATTGATAATGTCCTAACTATAAATCATTTGTATAAAAAATACTTACTCCCTTTAGTTAATCAAGTTGATCATGTTTGTTAAGGAGAGGACCTTGT
This sequence comes from Hura crepitans, assembly GCA_948208565.1. Lineage (NCBI taxonomy): Eukaryota > Viridiplantae > Streptophyta > Magnoliopsida > Malpighiales > Euphorbiaceae > Hura > Hura crepitans. The sequence goes on from CANXYI011492491.1 coordinate 10,242, forward strand.
TCTTTTACTATCATTTTATTTAGCTTTCTAGAGTATATGTACAATCTCATGCTCTAATCTTTCTTGTCACAAGAGTAACTTGGTGCATCTAATAGTGACACACACTAAGATATATGAAACTCTTATCTTAAGCTTTTGCATATGTATTTTCTAACTCTTTAACTTTACATGCATCATAATGCATGATATTAGTGACATTAACACAAGGCTCAATAGCACATCAATGGGAATCTGTGATTTCCTTTTTAAAACCATTAAAATATCTTAGTAGTTTTTTATATCCATTTATACCTCTTGTATGAGCTAGGAAAGTCTAATTGTTTTCTCATATTTTTTAATTTTCCACAATAGAATATATAGTGTTAGAGAAAAGATATGATCTTTCATGTAATAACCATATCACTAAAGATACTAGCCTTAAAAGAAATTCTCTTGAGTCTACATATCACTATGATTTAACACTTGTATAACTATCTCATCTGATATGATGTCATTTCATCAATATTAATACAATTAGATTAATTAGAAATTTATACCTCTTATTGTCCCAAAAAGAGATGATCTTAAATATCTCACTCATTTTTATGCTATATCCCAAAGGGTCAGTCATCAGTATTTTAAGCTCAGTTTCTTTTGATGTCAACCTAATTCACATAATAAAAAAAGTGCGAATGTATGAGTGGGTTGGATTATAAATGCCTAAAGCACAAAAAAATAGCCACGAAAGAGATATTGCATACCTAGAATTAGTAGGGAGCAACTTTATAGAAGTGGATTACAACTTATGTAATGCAATATAAATGAAAATGCATATATTGCCACTCAAATACAATTTTATTTGCACTAAAGATAAGGTTCACAAGCAAGAACCACTTAAACCTTGCTTTGATGCAACAATATGTGACTCCTTTCTTATCGACATCTAAAGACAATTGATGTGGGAGTGCCACATTATATGCCAAAGGTATCGAATGTATAATATGGTCATACAAGTACTTACACTTCTCACTATCATTCAATCAAATGCAATGACAAGGATACCTTTACCTCACAAAGTCTAAAATCAATCATATTGGTCAATTATGCTTTATCAAATTATCACAACACTCAACCATAGGGTAAATAAAATAATGGATAGGGCTTGAAAAATATAGCTTGAATTAAAATAATAGTCCAATGAAAACCAAACCATAATTTATAACATTCTATACCTATAATTGATATTTTTACTGAAAAGAAAGTAAATTAAAAAACTCATACATTTCAATTTACAAAATATGTGCCTTCCGCATAGTATAGATCCCTCTTGCAATTTACCTCCTCTGTCGATGCAAATATCCATACAATAAATGGAACATCTAATGCACTAAAGAAAACTTAGTTAGTGGTTTATAAACCA
>CANXYI011492534.1:0-14438 GCA_948208565.1 Hura crepitans
ATTCATCTACTTATTTTTGCAGCACAATTTTAGGTCATGTTTTGCACTAGATAGTTATTTGTCATTTTACATAAATATTACTATTCATTTGGTCATTTTTTACTATTCATTTAGTCATTTCTTATTCTTCTCATAGCCTCATGCCATTATGTACAATGCCCTTATGTCTCACATCATCTAACATTTCCATCACCATATTTCCACATTATTTTTATCATAAGTTTTTCATACCAAATAAATCATATAATGCTCAAATTCCATATATCTCATTATATGCTATATAATAAACTTTATTTCACACTTAGTGTGCATTTTCTTGTATTATTTTCTTATCATACCATATTCCAATACTTTTCACATCCAAAACACATCCATATCATCATTATGTCATCCAAATTACATTATGGCATGCATATTATATCAAAATACATGCACATATGCATGAAATAACACTTGCATATGCACTTTTATGTATGAATACATACAACAATACCTAAGGTTGTTTTCAACTTTTCTTCTACACCTTATTGCCTTAGAACCCTTGGTTCTTCACTAGTCTTTCTCTCACCAACATATGTGACCTAAAACTTAGAAAATCCATATAAAATCCTACAAAGTTGCAAATTAAAATGTGAAAATAGGGTTTTTCTCAAAATTATCAAGGCTACATGAAACAAAAATAAAAACCAAGAAATAAGCACTTATACTCTAAAAAGTCACTATTCACTCCATATTTATATCTTTCATTTGAGAGCTTGTTTTTTTGTTTTCTCACTCGGATGATGTTCTATTGACCGTGGAGGTATTTTTCCATATAAACTTTATGAAGTTTGGTGGGTAATTTGTGTGGATAAATGAAGAAAATGGTGGAGGCTATTTATCATATTTGTACCACCTTAACATTGAGATGTTGAATACATCATGAATCTGTGATAACTCAAGTGGTAAAGCTAGCCTATAAGCCAATAGTCCCACACATTTTATGATCTTATATGAATTAATAAATCTAGGATTAAGCTTTCCCTTTTTGCCAAAATTGAGTTCTATTTTTAATGGCGATACATTTATAAACACTTTTTCCCCAACTTCATACTAATGTCCCTTCATTCTAGGATTGCATGGGACTTTTGGCAATCTATGGCAGCCTTAAGCCTTTCTCTTATAACCTCAACCTTCTCTTTTACATCTTTAATCAAATCTGACCCCATAATCTTACCTTGACCTATTTCACTTTAGCAAAGAGAAGTCTTACATCTTCTATAGTATAAGGCTTCATACAGTGTTATACCTAAGCTAGTTTAAAGATTATTTTTTTATGCAAACTCAGCCAAAGACAAATACTCATCCTATCTTCCCTTGAACTCTATGGCAGAACTGTATAACATGTCTTCTAGTACCTATATCACCTATTCTAATTGCCATCTATCTAAGAGTGAAAGGCTATAATGTATGTCAGTCAGGTACTAAGAGCTTTATATAATTTCTTCCATAATATGGAAGTAAATCAGGGGTTGCTATTAGATATGATGGCTACTAGTACTACGTGCAATCTTACAATCTCAACAATATATAATTGCACTAGCTTATCTAAAGAATAGTCCATTCTAACTAGAATAAAATGAGTTGTCTTCATCAATTTATCAATTATTAACCATATAGCATCGCATTTACTTTATGTCATTAGTAGTCCTATCATAAAATTTGTAGTCACTTTCTCCCTTATCCTTTATTGGATTGCTATTAGATGTAGCAATCTAGAAGGTATTAGATGTTCAACTTTAACTTGCTAGCATGTCAAACATATAGCCATATATTCAACCATATCACATTGCAGTCTTGGCCACCAATAATGAGGCCTTAAATCTAGGTACATCTTTGTAATTCATATATGTATAGAGTAAGGAGCTTTGTGTGCTGCCTTCAGTATTTAGGTTCTCAACTCATCTATGTTAGGAACACATAATCTACCATGATAATACAAACATCTATTATGCCTCAACTCAAAATCTATGGTCTTCCCCTTTTAGACTTTACTCATAATCTTAACTAGATAGTTATCCCTTGCTTGTGCCTCTTTTATCATCTACATGAAATCTGACTTGATGTGTTGTTCAATTAAGAAGGCATCTTCTCCTATATATTCAATCCTAACAATCATTACCCTCATAGCTACTATGAATTTTTGACTCAACACATCTACAACCATATTCACTTTTCTAGGATGGTAATCTATCAAGCAGTCATAATCTTTCACAACCATTGGCACTGCCTTAAATTTAACTCCTTTTATGTGAGGAGATACTTCAAACTTTTATAGTTCATGTAGATTTAACATCTCTCATTGTACAAGTAACGTCTCTAAATTTTCAATACGAAGACAATGGCAACCAATTCTAAATCATGTGTATGATAATTCCACTCATGAGGCTTCAACTATCTAGAGGCATAAACAATTATTTTACCTTCCTGCATCAACACACAACTGAGTCTATTCTAGGAGGCACCACTATGAACAACAAAGTCTTTCCCCTGTTCCAATTGAATAAGGATAGAGGCTTTAGTTAGCATCATCTTTAATATGTCAAAACTTTATTGACATCTCTCATCCCATTCAAATCTTATATCATTCCTCAATAACCTAGTCAATGGTGCTGCAATCATGGAAAAACATTTCATGAATTGCCTGTAATATCTAACTAGTCCTAGGAAGCTTCTTATTTTAGTTACATTCCTAAGAGGTTTCCACTCTAGCATCGCTTTCACTTTATTGGGATCTACCCTAATGCCTTCTATTGAAGCTATGTGATTGAGAAAGGCTACTTCTTTTAGCAAAAACTCAAATTTACTCAACTTAGCAAACAACTGTTTCTCTTTCAAGGCTTGCAACATAATTTTAAGGTGTTGGTCATGTTCCTCTTAAGTCTTAGAATAGACCAGTATATCATTAATAAACATTACCACAAACTATTACAAATAGGATTTAAAAATCCTATTCATTAGGTCCATAAATGCATTTTGGGCATTAGTGAGTCTAAATGGCATCACTAGGAAGTCATAGTGCCCATATCTAGTTTTGAATGTAGTATTAGGTATGTTAGACTCTTCAACCCATAATTGATAGTGTCCTGATCTCAACTCAATCTCAGAAAATACACTAACACCACTCAGTTGGTCAAAGGGATCATCAATCATAAGTAATATATATTTATTCTTTACCGTCACCTCATTTAATTGTCTGTAGTCTATACATAACCAAAGCAACCTATCCTTCTTCTTCATAAATAATATAAGTGCTCACTAAGTAAGATGCTCGATTTGATGAACCCTTTGTTTAATAATTCCTACAACTTAACTTTTAATTCTTTCAACTTTATAGGTGTCATGCGATATGGAGTAATGGATATCAGAGTTTTAACTGAATACATTTGAATCTCAAAATCTAACATCCACTCTTACACCCTTTTGGTCCTCCAAATCACCATTTAGTATGTCACTACACATAAATATCAACATGCAGGGCCTAGGCCCATAATAATTAGACAAGCCAATATATTTATCTCATACTAGGTATCTATTAACACATTAGGTTCATAATGTATAGAAATATAGTTCTTGCCTAGCTAAACCCAATCCCACAAATATATATATGCATGAGTGCCAAATATAAAACCATCAAAAGGTATATAATGATATTGTCAATTATTTGACCAGCTACACTACAAAAGACACTGAGGTTGAACAATTATTGTATATATAACCTACACATTAAAACATCGACATATTGAGTATATAACTCAATAGTGGATATAATGCAATAAAAGCATATCATGCTACCATATATGCTTCATAGACCTCAATATCCATTATGCAGTATACAAAAAAATAGTGTTATTAAAATAATATTAAATGATTATTCTATCTAGTCAACTATATTACCATTCTATAGTTATAGCATTCATTTTATATAACTTATTCATCTAGTAGCTACATTTATTATTCATAATATCCATTTTTATTATAGGCCTAAACTAGAAAAATGACACTTTAAAACACCAGATCATAGGTAAACCTAGACTGTGCAATGGCCCACATTTTGGACCACAATGGCTGCACCTACCAAGTGCAGTGGTCCCATCTCAGAACTATCATAGTTGCACACATATCATCCAGTGGCCTATCTTAAGACCTCTATAGCTACACTGACCCTACGTAGTGAAGTGGCCCTTATCATGACTGCCATGGCTACACCCATATAGTGCAGTGGTCTATATCGGGACCTTTGCAGTTGCACCCACCTAGTGTAGTGGTTCCATTTAGAAACTACCATGGCTATACCCATATAATGCAGTGGTCAATGTTTAGACCTCGATGGCTGCACCCACCATCATAATCATTGCCCTAAAGGCATAATATCCCTAATAGCTGCTAATCTCTAGTTTACTAGTTAACCCTTCCAGTGGGTATTTAACTAATGGGCCTAATGTCTATTAATCATCTTTATTTATTTATTGTTCATTTATTTTATTTATTTCCATGTTATTAAGACATAGATATTAGTCAAATTCATTTTCTCATTTTTATGAGACAGTTATAGGTCACTTTCTGCACAGAACAATTATAGATTATTTTACGTAAATATTACTATTCATTTGGTCATTTTTCACTATTCATTTAGCCATTTCTCATTCTTCTCATGGCTATTTGCCATTATGTACTATGCCATTATGTTTCACATCATGTGAAATTTTCATCACCATATTTCCACATTATTTTTACCATAAGTATTTCATACCAAATATATCGTTTAATGCTCAAATTCCATGTATCTCATTAAAAGCCATATAATAAACTTTATTTCATAATTATTGTACATTTTCCTTTACTAATTTCTTATCATACCATATATACATTAATCTTTACAATAATGTCACACATAAACCATATCCATGTATCCTGCCATAATCATATATATTTTCACATGCCATGATCAATTTATGCTACACATGTTATTACCATCATATTACATCATGATGAACATCATGGTACATCATGTACACATATCATGCATACATGTACATGCCTTGACATACATGGCATACATATGACCATACATATATCATACATATTCCCATACTTTTCACATCCATATCATTATTATGTCATCTAAATTATATCATGGCATGCATATTATATCAAAACACATGCACATATGTATGAACTAACACTTGTATACACACTTTTATGTATGAATACATACAATGCATACCTAAGGTTGTTTTCAACCTTTCTTCTACACCTTATTGCCTTGGAACCCTTGGTTCTTCAATAGTCCTTCTCTCACCTACATATGTGTCCAAAAACTTAAAAAATCCATATAAAATCCTATAAAGCCCAAAATCAAAATCTCTAAATATGGTTTCACTTAGAATTATCAAGGCTACATAAAACAAAAAAAAACCCAAGAAATAAACACTTATACCGCAAAAAGTCACTATTCACTCTATATTTATATCTTCTATTTGAGAGCTTGTTTTTGAGTTTTCTCATTTAGATGATGTTCTATGGATAATAGAGTAATTTTTCCATATAAACTTTTTGAAGTTTGGTGGGGAATTGGTGTGGATAAATGAAGAAAATGGAGGAGGCCATTCTTTAATGGGTGGCATCAGCTTTGAGAAGAAATTAGAGGTGGAAGATGACTTTTGTGCACATATGGGCTTCTCAAATATGTAAAAGGTTATGAAGGGGTATGTTGCATGGTTAGATGATGACACGTGGTAATCTAATGGCTTAAATTTGCTTAATTTTACCTCAAACTTCATATAATTTTAGAAATTCATCTATGGTTCTAAAAATAATCACTTTTGTTCCAAAAATCCTCAATTATACTAAGCCACATAAAATTTCAGGCTCAAATTCCAAAGGCAAGTAGGTGTATTATTCACCCGTTATAACAATAAACTTTGAAAAAATATCAAATGATATTAGAAAATTAAAATTCCTTCACCAATTAACTCATTGGAATTTTTAACCTTCAAGGTGTCATATTTTCAAGTCTTTCTAGGCATATCCCTGGTCATTCCATCATAATCTCTTTTTGGGCCACTATTCACTTATTTACTACTTAAAATTAATTATTAGTTATGATAAAATTTTAAATTATTTCATTTTCACCTTTTTCTAGCTCTTTAAAGTTTTATTTTTAGTATTCTACTCTAATGACCTTACAATAGTATCTTGACTTCCCCGTAACACTATTTAAGCCTTGAAGGTATTATTCATGAAACCTTGATTTCTGAGCATTACAATTTTCTTACAAGTGATTAAGGTTGTGGTGGTTCTAGCCAAAGTGTTGTGTTACCCAGTTGGGATAAAGTGTCACTTGAACAACTCTTACCTCTTTGGGAAAGGGTTAGCTATGTTTTTATGTCATCACAAGAAGTGAAGGATTCAATGTCAGATTAATGTGATGTATGTGTTTTATGTACGATGCTACTACAATCCTTAATTAGTTATTAGAGAATTGTTATAGAGTATTAAAGTTTCTTTTTATAGTTGAAACTTTTGTAGGCCTCGGGATAGTTGGCATGCTATTGGAATTTTAGTCCTAAATAATAGAGTGGTATTCCCTCATTTTAGTTCTAAGAAGACCTAGAATAAGGTGGGTGTTACAAAGTGGTATCGGAGTGGGTCTACTATCTTAGAAACTAGAATTGCAAGTTAGACAGTATGTCTATGTCACATATTTGCATATATACATTGATTCAAGCTACACCAAATGATTTTGGTCAGACTATCTAGATACATATAAGTATATCCTTAAGTTATCAGCAAGCTCTAATAACTAAGGGAATATAATGAGAAGTTATTTCAAACATCATTTGGAATTCATATTTCTATCCAAACATAAAGTTATATAATCATATATCTTTGCATATATAATAGTTTAGAATATGATATAGATTTCAATTACTTTAATCAATAAATACATTAAGGAATTTTATTTGGTGTCACTTTAAAATTCCTATTTTGTATTAGAATATAAAGCTATATGATAATAATATCTTAATTGTGTTAATTTTTGAATATGAGATAGATTTTAATTAACTTAGAATACATATGTTTCATGAACTATTCTTATAAATGGGGTTGTAGCATAATAGTTATAAAGATAGAATGTTTTCCTAGGTTTAATTTAGAAGCACTGCATTACTAGCTTAAGTTAAAAGAGTTAAGTATATCCAAGTTGGTAATCTAAGATTGGGTAAAGCATAAGGGAATCTTAAGAAAGTTGAAGGAATAACAATATAGAAACACTTTTACCCATTAGCTTAAACTTTGTACTCTAATTTTAAGCACGAGGTAACCTAAGTAGGGGAGAATTATGACATTCAAAAAAGGGCTAGGTGACTACCTAGCAATCTAATGGGCATATTTAAGCATAGTAAAGGGTTTATTAAATCCAAAAGAAGGTAATTAATTAATTTAATTTAAAGACCTTGAATGTGTGCATAAGGATTGACAAAAAAATGTGATAGAAATATAAATAAGTGTAAATAGAAATAATAGTATGAAATAATATAAGTATAGGTACTACATTAAAATAGGGAAAAGGTATAAAGCATGTAACAAAGAGAAGGAATTATGGATGTAAGTGAAAGAATTATAGAAAAAGGATTAATGTGGTAATTTACAAAAAAAGGGGAATAGACTTAAGCACTCTTCTATAGTCCTTTTCTTTCAATTGGGGTTGAAGGGAAAAAGAGGGGAAAAAGAATAAGAGAAAAAGCATAAAGAAGAGAAGGTCAAAATGAAGGGAAGGAATGAAAGGCTCTAAAAAGAGGCAACCAATGCAAATCAAACTAGAGGGAGGAGGAATAAAAGCAAAGATGAAGTGGAAAATAGCACAGGTTGCACAAGTGAGAGGAAGCGTATAGAAAAGATGATAAAGAAAAGGAATTGGGGGAACTAAAATGGGTGGCCTTCAATTGAGAATATGAACTAGAGAAATTATTAAAAATGAATAATAATTTCATTAGAGGAGGGAGAATGAACTAAAATGGTGATTTTGAGTTCCATGGAGAAATTAGTGAGCTCTTTTCCTCTATTCTAAAGTGATGGGATTTTAAATTAATAGAGTATAAATTCTATGTCCTCCATCAGTGAGAATCAGGGTTGGGATATGAAATCAAGGCAAGTCTTTCTGCCATCAACTATTCACCAATTTTTTTGAAATACATTTTAATGCCATTAATATTAAATAGCCCACCAAAAATAGTGGTTGACGTGGAAAAAATCAAAGAGGATTTTTTGGTACTTCTTTTGTAGAAGTAGAAGCAGGTAGCTATTGAAGTTTTAGCAAATTAGATCAACAAAACATTTTAGGAGAATAGAGATTAATTTCTTTGTGTAACAAGTGGTAGCCAGTTTTACAGCATAGAATAATGCTGCTAATGGGAACATGTAAGTTTTCCCTATTAACATCCTATTATTTTAGTTTTATTGATAAAAGATGCATATTTATGCTATTGTTGGGTGATGCCAATCGGATGTTAACTAGAATTCTCTTGAACTAAATCCTTAGGGCAGTGGAAATAGGCACTTTGAATTGTTTCCATAGGATTTTTATTCTATATAAGATAAGCTTTTCGATATAAGTTGTGTGTGTATTGTATAAGTAGTCATTACATAAATAAAGTGAATGGTTATTATCATATTCAGGCTTGGGATAATAGTGTAACTAGGGCTACAAGTAATAACAGAGTTATAAGACTTAATTACTCTAGCATAATATATGGATCTTGATAGTAAGTTATATACTAGACATAGAAAAGTAAAGAGGATAGTGCATGAGTATCTTAAATTTGATGGAGAAAGCTATAAGAAATATAAAATATAACATTATATTTCATATAGTTAACAAAGGAAGACTTACAAGTCATGTTATACATAAAAAGTTAGTAATATCTAGGTGGTGTTTACTCTAAACATGTGATTTTCAAAGTGAATTAAAAGTATTAATAGAACTAAATCTATAGCACTGTACTTGAGGAGTATATGAGTGTGTCATTGTTTGGTTAAGGTTTGGGTGTATGCTAAGTAGTGTTGAGTTAGGCCAAGTGTGCATAGACTATGGAAGTGAGATATGAGTGAGTACATGCAAGTTATGTGTGAGAACGAGGTATAAAATTATAATAAAAGATCTTATTGATTAGGTTTCTCTTACAAAGAGGGCAAATGAGGTACTATGAGTGGCTTAGGTGGTTATAAGAAGAAAGGATGAGAGGAATATGGTGCTACAAGTCAAGGATTAGTTGCAAACCTAGTTAAATTATGAATAGCATCCTTAGACACTAACAATAGCATACACATGTAGAATATAAGGATGGTTATCGTGGGTAGATGTATGCTAACTATGAAAGGGAAGTTAAGTGTATGTTAGGTTAGTTTTGTTTATAAGCATGTGAAGGTTGAAAGCAAGTTAGCATTATATTAATTGGATTAATAATTTTAATGTACATGTAAAATTGATAATTTGATTTTTGCTTACAAGTAAAAAAGGCAAAAAGAGCTTCACATAAAAGAGAGAAGGGAAATGAGTAGTGATGATTATAGGTTCAAACAAGAATGAAAAGGTGATTTTTACATATTTATCCCCACTTTTCATATTATTTTTAAAGTTTAGTTCTAATGCAACTTTAAAATAGTTTTAGGTTTGCACCTATGGTATAATCCTCTCTTTTAGGATATGGCAGCATGTTATCTTAAAGTTATATGATTCATATGGTAAAGTGCATATATGTTGAACATCACACACTTGGGGAAGTAGCTACTAGATCTTTTAGGTTTATAACAGTTGCATCACATAAAATATTTTAGGTTTGCATATCATGGAGTTAGGTTACATAATTTATAAGTGTTAAATAGTATCATGATTGTTCTTTAATGAATTATGATTCATTCATATAAGGTGAATAATGTATTATAGGCATTTAAAGCGATTGAGTATGTGAATTACTTATGTGAAGAGGTTGCTTATGCATGATCAAATCATCTGATCTTATAAGAATTAAATAAGAAAAATTATGAATATTGTTTAACATGCTAAAATGAATTAATCCTAGGAGATGATTTTAAAGTAGAGTTAATTGTAGCTACGTTCTAGACTAATATCAAAATATATTGCTATTACAAATGGAGCATAGTATTTAGATAGATGTATGTAGTCACTAAGTTAGCCATACGACACATAACACCATGTTCTAGTGAGTAGCAAAGGTTTTAGATGTGAAATTAGTTATATACTTGAATAGAATAAGTAAGTTTGCTAATTTTAGATAAATATTTATGAGTATGAATGTTTTAGTTAATAAATGAAGATATTGATATATATGTAAACTTCTATAAACACATTAACCAATTTATTTATAATGTCAGTTCCATGCTAAAGATATTCTCATTTACTTAACACAAGGTATGTACTATCATACATTCTTATTTCACAGGTTAAATTGACCTTATAAAGCTATTTAATTATGTTTACCTTAGTGAACCTATCTTGACTAGAAATTTTGCTTTATTATGTCATTTAACACATATCCTATGAAATATATTGATCATGAAGACACATTTAAATTTATAAGCATGAGAGGCATGTTTGTATTAGTTATTTATAAAGTATGTATTATACCAGTTGTACCTTAGCTTGTGATGCGTTATTCATTTATACCTAGTGCTTGAATGCCTTAGTCATATAAAATGCATACCTATATAGCCACAAGTAACTAATAGTAATTGAATAGAGCTATACTAGAAAAATAAAAGCATAAGATATAAATAGCATATCAAAAACATAGAGTGCATAAAACACAGATAGTGCATAAGAAACACACAGACATAAACAAGGAAAAGGCAATTCATAAAGCTAAGGAAATCTTATCAGATAAGAGCCTGCATATTAGGAGTACCATTTATGCCCATTCTTTATAGTGGGACAAGTTGTATACAACTCACAAATACTAAGCTCTAAGTGTAACATTGTTAAGAATTAACATTATGTGAATGCAATAGTGAGTATAGTACGTATGTGTACTGAAACATTTATAATGAACCTAATATGGTAACAAACTTAATGAAGATAGAGATGTTGTAGAAGTGTCAATGGTAAATCTTAAATAATACAAGTTTGAGAGTTTTGGCACTCTTAAGAGGGATTTGATATAGATCTACAATAGTTATAGCTCAGCATGTGTGCCATATGAGCTATTTATTATTGATAGTAGTCGAGGCCATAAATATGTTTTAGCTTGTATAGCAATGGGCTAGCCCATCCTTGTCAGCATTTTCCACTTACAATTTTTTAGCCCGTTTAACCTTCCTTAAGGTCATTCTAGGAGAGAGTTACTAATGGCTCTATTTATGTCAATTGTGTTAAATTTAAGAAATATTAGCACCAGATAGCAAAGCAATTAATTGAGAATTAGTGAACATGTTATAACATGATGCACACAAAAGTCATTAATGTTATAGACACAACATTTATAAGTCATAGTATGACATATATAAAATGAATCATGTAACATGCCACGACATGAGATAGGCATAAATTATTAAAATTATAGGTACATGATTTACAAATCATAGCATGCTATAGATAGATAAATAATATTGAAGTACAATTTTTAGCATGAAGTTCTAATTGTAAGTGACAATTAACTAGTAATAATAGCTAAATGGATGCATGCCATTAACACATTAAATGTATATGATATGTTAAAAGATACATGATATTAAGGAAGAATAGGACCCTTATATGCATGTATTTAACATGTATTTGTTGTAAGTATACATAACACGTTATGATAAAAGATTGAATTTGTAATAATAGCAATACACTTCTAAAATTAATCTTAAGGAGTTCTTAAGACCTATATGTATGATGTAACCCTGATTTCATTATGCACTCAAGTATGTATTAATCTATATCAAGAATAGTTTTAAAAAGGTAAATATGTCAGTCTCTTACAAGATTGGCTATTAACATAGCTTTTTTGTTTGACATGTAGGTTATCGTAGAATTTTAAGGATAGACACCCTCCCTAAGGGATCCTTGCCCAAATTCCTAACACATCTATATAGTACAGTTAGTTGACAACCTTTAACATATATTAATGGAATAAAAATTCATGTGTAATTAATAGCAGAGCAGATTATTTCTTATTATAGATTTGTATATGCATGATAGGTTATGTATTAAGGGTGGTTTAGTAAAAGGATTATGAAGTGTGATGTGCTATGAAATGTTTGATAACTATTGTTTGTGTTAGAAGTGTTTCTTTACATGTGATTAAGGTTAAGGTGTTTATAGGCACGTAGTGACGTGCTATCCAGTTGGGATAAGGTGTCACTTGAATAACTCTTCCCTTTTTAGGAAAGGTTTAGTTGTATTCTTGAGTTATCAAAGGGAGTGATAGACTCATTGTTAGATTGATGTGATGTATGTATTGCATGCATAATGCTACTACCATAATTAAATGGTTGTTAGAGTATTGTTGTAGAGTATCAAAGTGTCTTTCTATAGGTGAAAATTTTTTGTAAGCCTCTAGACATCTGGCATGTTATCGGAATTTCATCTCATAATCCTATATAATATGGCAGCATTCCTTCATTACAGTTTGAAGGTGTCCTAGAGTGAGGCAAGTGCAACATAATAGATCAGTGATGTGATATGGTAAAGGTAGAAAATGCCTATTGTAATGATTTAAAGTGTATACATGTACAGTTACATAGATAAAAATTTACGTGATATGGGGATCTTATTGATAAATTGCCTAAAATTGTATAATTGATAAGGTATTGTATGAGAAACATTATGGAATAAATAATTTATTCAGTCTTGCTTGCCTAAAACTTTGCTTAATTAAGGGAAAAGTTAAAATGATATAAGTGATGATGAATTATAATGTTATGTTTATGTTATCACGATATTTAGTTATTATAGACACTAGATTTCAGGGGCTCCTAGGTTCGGTTTGCTTGATGAGGATAAAAAGGAAAAAAATCCTAAAAATTAGATTTTTCTATTCGAATCGAAGATCTCAAAATTTTGTTTAAAAATTATCCTTTTTAGTCCTTGCTCAACCCGAAAAATTTCGTAGTGTGGCTTCAAATGCGAAAAAAATAGGCATCTATAGTGGGTTGAGTGACCCAAGCCCGGTAACCAACAGTAACGCCCAAAGGGGGGTGTGAGAGGCTTAGCCCCCATGGTATGGTAAAAAATAACAAAAAAAAAATGGCCATTTTGACATGAAAATGGCCATTTTACCTAAAATGGCCGTTTTATCCCTAAAAATTCCCATTTTGACAAGCCCAAAATGACCGTTTTCATCATAAAAATGCCCTGTTTTGTGCCTCAAGGTCCGTGCATGAAAACCAAATGGGTCATTTTGGGTTGAGGTTGGTCATTTTGAACAGAGAGAAAATATTTTAGAGAGAGAAAATACGCCAAAAATACAAAAAAAACTTTTTTACTACATTTCTTGGGATTTCTTTAAAGATAAGCACCGTTTTCAGTCCGAGTCGAGATCTTTCTGAAGGAAAATATCCTGGTGTGTTGACCAACCCATTTCTCGTCTATTTTTTTTTTCTTTCTGTATTTTATCCATCTACTAGTTAGATGTGATAAATTATTTTATGCCATATTTTTGCATTTGTGAGACTATTTATTTTCCTTTAACTTCTGTTCGTCTTTCTATTTTTGATTTGCATCAAAAATAATATTTTTGATCATTTGGGCTAATTTTATTTTTCTTCTTGCATTATCCATCTACTAGTTGTAATTTATTTGTGTCATATTTTGTATTTTTGTGACTATCTATTTTATTTAATTTCTATCTATCTTCATATTTTTACTTCGCATCAAAAATATTATTTTTGGTTGTTTGTGCTGATTTTATTTTTCTTCTTACATTATCCGTCTATTGGTTAGATGTGGTAATTTATTTGTGCAATATTTTGTATTTTTGTGACTATCTATTTTATTTAATTTTTATCAGTGTTCATATTTTTACTTCGCATCAAAAATATTATTTTTGGTCGTTTGTGTTGATTTTATTTTTCTCTTTGCATTATCCATCTACCGGTTACTTGTGATAATTTATTTATGCGATATTTTATATTTTTGCGACTATCTATTTTATTTAATTTATGTTTGTCTTTTTATTTTTGATTCGCATCAAAAATATTATTCTAATTTTATTTTTCTTTTGACATTATCCATTTACTAGTTAGATGTAGTAATTTATTTGTATTTGTATAATATTTTATATTTTTGTGCCCCTTTTTTATATTTTATTTATTTTCTATCTGTCTTTTTTATTTTTGATTCGCATGAAAAATAGTATTTTTGGTCATTTAGGCTGATTTCACTTTGCTTTTTA
>CANXYI011492605.1:0-10316 GCA_948208565.1 Hura crepitans
GTTGTATTGTTGGCAAATGAAATTAGACATGCAAACATATATATTTATATGACCTATGTGAAAATGTTAAAGCTTTAGTGTATGTTGTAATAATTTATATATCTGTATGAGCTGTAAAGAGGTACTTTTAACTATCTTATGTTATTTGGTACATTGCAATATATTCTTTGAGTATGCAAGATGATTATTAAGTTGCTATTAGTTAGATATACCTACAGAGGAGTCCATCCTCAATCATTATATTACATGTATAGGTTTAGTAGCCGATAGTGCAACTAAAAGGGATAAACCACAGTAGCTGCATCAGAGCTATTTTGTATATACATAATGCATCTCATGAGAGTGTAGTTCATCTCATAGCATGGATACTTATGCTATTTTCTTAATAGTTTTGGTTGGTCTGTAGGCCACATGATTGTAAATATATAAGTATGTTGTTTTTATATTTTGGGCTATGCTATTTTGGATTATAATTAAAGTAATGAGCCAGGTTTAGGTTATGTCTAAGTATGTAAAAGCTAATTAAGTAGTACCAATGTCTATGTGCATATAACTATGTATGTTGCATGAAATGCATGAGTTTGTGTGTGTGTGAGTGTGTAAGAATATTAATGATACATATATATGCATGGAATATGAATGAGATCTTGTGAAGCTATGCTATATGAGTGTTGAGACTTTTTTGAATGTTTGAACATTTTTCTTAAGCAAGTAAAAATTTTTGATTTTTAAATCGAACAACTGTTATGTTGTTAGATTTTTTTATAAAAGTTAAGTTGATAATTTCCACGCCAATTTAAAATTTGATTTTAGTGCCTATTTTACAAATGAGAAATTTTCCTAAAAGAAAGTTTTAAATGTCTTCAACTTTATAAGAAGCTATTACACAAAGTTTTAGATAAGGTTTTAAACTTAAAGCGATTCATGCTTATCTTATAATAATCAATAGATATAGATAACTCTATGTTTTCTAAAAAGTCTATGCTAAGCTAGGGTATAGTGCGTGTAACTGACCTTGCCTGACTCTTTTAAAGTTAGACAAGGGTGTTACATTTATTGTTATAAAAGCATAGGTTTAGCCGGTTTTACATCCTAATTAATCATACATTTAAATGTCATAAGCATGCATATCCATATACATGTAGATAGTGCGTAATTAGCTAATTCGATTACTTCCTCTTATGTGTAGGGTAAAATTGAACTCTTAACCTTAGCAGCCATAAGAAGAGGTAGCCGAGAATGCCAACTAATTGAGTGTTGGCAATTTGGAGCCATAAACTCCTGCACCATCTTTCTAGGGTGTACTTGCATAAGCCCAGATTGTATTTCTATAACAAGTTAATGAACTCTTAAGACAGGTGAAAGGGTAATTCTAACATAGCCTCCACCTCTTTCATAACCATAACCTCTACCATGACCACTTACTCTAGTAAGAACTATGAGGGAAAGATTGCATAAGAATTGAGCAAAGGATTTTAATGGATAAAAGAAAGATGATCCTATAGCTTTGAAAAAATTGTCTTGATAAGATATCCATAATTTTGGAAGATCTACATTGTACCCTAAAGAAGAAGTTAGAAGTGGCAACTTTCTTCCTTTATAAGGAAGCCCACCAATGGTGGATTGGAGTTAGGAGATAGGCAGAGATCTCTCAGCCACCATAATAGCTCTTTTGGGATTTCTTTCTTGCCAGCTTTAGAAAAAAGTACATAATAGGATATATTTAGAGCCAAAGCATTAGGAATTTTTATATTTCCAATAGAGGTAATTATCTGTGGTTGAGGATGAAAGAGAATTACAAAAACTTAGCAGATATACACTTGAGATGTTAGAAGATGAAGCAAGAATGTGTAGAAGATTCGAGGATAGGCTAAATGACTCTATTTGGGTTCACATTATTGGACAAGAGATTAATAGTTTTCCTATGCTAGTAATTGCTACTCTGAATGTGGAGCAAGTCAAAGAAAGAGAAACTACCAAAAGGGATAAGCCCTAGGGAAAGAGAGGGTAGAACAATCAATAGCCTCATAATAAGAAAGGATAACCCATTTGACATAGTCTGTGGGTTCATACAATCTAAGAACTAGAGGTATATTTAAGAAGGATAAGCAACCTTAGAAGAGTTTAATTAGTGCTTTTATAGTTTCTTTTAGAGGGTCAGTCCCTCCTTTATGTGACAATTGTGGAAGAAGGCACTATGAAACTTGTAAGAAGGCATCTAGGGCTTATTTCACTTATGGAGCTAAGGGGTATTTCATAAGGGATTATCTAGAGAGACAAGGCATTGTATCCATAGCACAAAGGGTGGCTTTTGATAATAGAAGGGGTAGGAGATTAGGAAGGCAAAAATGGGTAGTCAGGTTCATATTTATAAGATTATGGATAGACCTTTTAATTCATGAACTATAACTAGAGTTTATGCTATGAAAAGGAAAGAGGACTAGAAGGCAATTGATGTTATTATGGGTAGGTTTTCTCTATTTAGTTATGATGTACATGCTTTTATAGATCTTGAATCTACACATTCCTATATATGTGTGCCTTTTTTTGAACTTGATAATGTGCATGTTGATGTGATCAATGATAAAATGATAGTACCAAAAATTAGAGGGCAAAGTGTTAAGTGAACAAAGTATATAGAAATTGTCCCATAGAAATTAAGGTAGTGAGTTTATGTTTGATTTGATATGGTTACAATATTAAGAGTTTGATTTGATTCTCAGAATAGATTGATTACCCAAACACCAAACCATGGTAGATTATAAGAAGAGGAGAGTTAGCTTAATATTATCTACTGGAGATAAGTTGGTTGTGTTTGGTATTAGGTTAGATGATCTGTACAATGTAATATTTGTCATGAAAGTTAATAAGTTATTGAGAAAAGGATGCTTGGCATTACTTGCCCATATGGTAGATACGAGGAAGGAAAGTTTAGAGTTGGAAAATATACCAATAGTTAAGGAGTTTCCAGATATGCTTCTAGGTGAGCTACTTAGATTACCAATAGACATGGAGGTTTAATTTACCATAGAGACAATACCTGGTACTACTCCCATATCAATGACTCTTTATCATATAGCTCTAGTTGAGTTGAAGGAGCTTAAACTTTAGCTATAAAAGTTACTAGAAAAAGGGTTTATTAGACCTAGCATTTCACCATGGGGAGCTTTTGTGTTGTTCATCAAGAAAAAAGGATGAATCCCTAAGGCTTTCATTGATTGTGGGCTACTAAACAAGGTAATAGTAAAGAATAAATATCTTTTACCTTATATAGATGATTTGTTTGATCAATTGAGGGGTGCATGCATATTTTCTAAGATCAATTTAAGGTTTGGATACTACCAACTTAAAATCAAAGGGACTAGTATGCGTAAGGCTGCATTAAAAATAGATATGAACATAATGAGTTCCTTGTCATGCCATTTGGACTCACAAATGCACCCGCTGCCTTTATAGACCTCATGATTAGAATCTTTAGATGTTATTTGGATTAATTTATAGTGGTCTTTATTGATGATATCTTGGTTTATTCTAAGACTAAGAAGGAGAATGATTAACATTTAAAGAAGGTGTTGCAGACTTTAAGAGGTCATCAACTTTATGCCAAATTTAATCAATACGAGTTTTGTCTAAAACAAGTTTTATTTTTAGGGCGTATTGTCTTTTTTAATAGGATTAAAGTAGATTCTAGCAAGATAAAGGCAATCCTTAATTGGAAACCTCCTTAGAATGTTATAGAAGTCCACAGTTTTTTAGGTCTTACATGATATTACAAGAGGTTTGTAAAGGGTTTTAAGATGATAACATCTCTTCTCATGAAGTTATTACATAAAGATGTTAAGTATGAGTGGAATGATAGTTGTCAGAAGAGTTTTGAGGAATAAAAAAGAATGCTTATAGAAGTTCCTATTCTTACCTAACCTTTACTAAGTAAAAACTTTATGGTATATAATGATGCTTCTCATAGTGGGTTAAGGTGTGTTTTGATGTAACAAGGTAGGGTAATTACATATGTATCTCAATAACTTTAGCCTCATGAGCTAAACTACCCAACTCATGTTTTAGAATTGGCATAAATCATCTTTGCACTCAAAATATGGAGGTATTATTTATAATGAGATAAGTGTTATATATAGACGAACCATAAGAGTTTTAAGTATTTGCCTACATAGAAAGAATTAAATTTGTGATAGAGGAGATGGATGGAAGAAATCAAGGATTACGATTATGAGACAAGTTATCATCTAGGCAAAGCGAATGTGGTAGCAGATGCTCTTAGTAGGAAATTTATGGCAAGTATGGGACATATCTACATAAAGTAAGATTTGACTAATATATATATATATGTGTGTGTGTGTGTGTGTGTGTGTGTGTAATTTTATAAAAAAAAATAAGTTTAGTTCATTTTTGTGTAGCTTTGAGAATGTTAAGTGCTAAAATCAGCCTTGCCTTTGATAGAGTGTTATGGCAATGTTAGAAGTGAAATCTAATTTGACATACAAATCCAAGAAGCACAATATAATGATGAAAAGATGATAAAAGTAAGAAAGGATATTTAAGATGGGAAAGAGGCTTAATATGTCTTAAAGGAAGATGAAACATATATTACAAGGATAGTTTCTGGATACCTAATGTCCTAGATCTAAAAGAGAGTGTTATGTTAGAAGCTCATATAACAGTTTATAATATTCATCCTCGAAGTACCATAATGTAATAAGATTTGAAGACTTTTTATTAGTGGCCAAGCATGAAATAAGACATAGTGGATTTTGTATCCAAATGTTTTGTGTGCTAACAAGTAAAAGCAGAGCATTAAGTTCCTTCAGAATTATTGCAACCTATCAAAGTGCTAACTTGGAAATGGGATAGAATTACCATGGACTTTGTAGTGGGCTTTCCTCTCACTAAGAAGAAATATGATGCTATCTAGGTGATAGTTGATAAACTCACCAAATTAGTTCATTTTTTTCCTATATGACAAGACTATTCTCTTGATTAATTAGCAAGATTGTATATCGATAAGATAGTCAGGTTGCATGGAGTGGCCATGTCCATTATATTAGATAGGGACCCTGTATTTAGTTTTAGATTCTGGGAGAGTCTATATAAGTCTACTAAGTTAAAGTTTAGTATGACTTTTCATCCCTACATAGATAGGCAATTAGAGAGGGTAATATAGATAATGTCTAAATATTTTGTAAAGAATAACAAGAATTAAAGAGTAATTCAAAGAGAATTTCTCTTTCTAGCTTGTAACAAATGTAAAAATTCTTTCTAAAATTCTTTTTTTTTCTTCAATTTCTTGGGGGTTTGGTTTATTCAATTGAGGAGGAAGAACTGATTTTTAGTTTATTGTATGTATAATTAGATGAATTGAAGTTAAAGGGGAGTATCTCCTCTTTAGTGGTTCCGACGAATGTGATAAGAGAGAGAGAGAAAGAGTTCTCTTATTTTTTAGGTTTTAGAGGGTGAAATTAAAGCTTTTAGAGTAGTTTTAGAGAGGTGAGTGTTCCATTAACTGGCTAAGTGTATAATTGAAGTGATTTATTGATGTGTATAGTTGAATTATTAACATGTATGTGAGGTATTTGGTAAAAAGTGTATGAGAAAGTAGTTGTATGTGTATATTATGTCAAAAATTGATGTAATTACTGTAAATTGATTGTATGAAATGTTTTAATGCTCAATCAAGGTTTATGAAAAGTGTTTCAAGCTAATTCAACTATTATGAGCCAATGTATTTAGCATGTTTAGATTTATGCAAGTAAATATGAGGAATTTTATGCATGTGGTGTGATAGGGATGTTTGGGCTTAATATAATGCACGCATATGAGGAATGTGTATGTGGAACAATACTTGAATGATGAAAGTAAAATTTCCCTTATTGGCAGAAATGTACATGTGTAATGAACAAGTTTGACATGGCTTTAGTTTGTATGATATGGATGTTAGACAATTTACTAGCTTGATAATAGTATGAAAAATGATTATGATTATTGAACTATGAGTTTAACCGAATGATTTATAGAGTTAAATGGTAGTAAATATATGCTCCATATGTATATTCATATTGACATTCAATAAGTTGGATAATAAAGTATCAAAATTAATTATATGTTGAGAATATTATTACTTGGCATGTTATATGTTAGTTGGCTAAATGTGCTAAATTGGAAAGAGAATTAATTCTTAAAGGCTTACTTGATTATAACGTGGTTATATAATGAAAATGGAAATTGCATAAGTGAGTATAGGCAATATGCATAAGCTATTATGGACATTAAGTAGTTAAAAGAGCTATTTACTTATAAAATTGGTCATTCTAAATGTTGAGACTTGCATTAGTTATAAATAATGAGAATGTGCTACGAAAATGAATGGATGTGTGTTTGAGAATGAACTAGATGTGTAAATGAAATGATGAATCTATTACTATAGCGTATACAAATTCATGTCACTTGAAAGCATATATATTACATGAGAGGTATGTACAATATGCATCTTTAAAAGTGTATATAATTATGTTTGTTATACTTTATGTGTGCATAAATATGCAAAGTAATAACTTGTATACATGAGAGGTTGGAAAACATGATGAATTGGCATTAATGCAATATGAAATGCCTAAATCTTATTAATGATGTTAGTAAGATATATAAGCTATGTGTAATGTTAAAATGCATGTGCAATCTATGCTTGAATATTAGAGACCTATTTCTACCTAGGATTTAAGAGTCTAGGATAGTTTGGCATGCTAATAGAGGACACCATAAATTTGCCAATGTTTGTAGCCTAGGCTACCACTATTATATTTAGCAGCTTTAGGAGGGTGTTAGTGCCATCATTTGTACTTGTAAGGTACTAACATTTTATGCTAGAAAGCATAACTAGGATACAACTAGAAAGAGTCATGTCAGTCCTATATTCTAGCAATATTGTATACTCTAGGGAGAAATGTGTGAATGCAAGTGGAAAACAAAGTGGCTTACACACATATGTTAAAGTAAACTTGACTTCATAACATAATATTGATCGTGAAAATTCATTGATAATTACATATGAGTAGAATGTAAAAACTTCTTCATGATGAGTTGTATTGTTTATGCAAACATATATATTTATGTGACATACGTGAACATGTTAAAGCTTTAGTGTATGTTGTAATAACATATGTATGTGTATGAGCTATAAAGAGGCACTTTTAACTATCTTATGTTGTTTAGTACATTGCAATAGTCTTTGAGTATACAAGATGATTGTTAAGTTGCTATTAGTTGGATACACCTACTGAGGAGTCCATCCTCACTCATTATGTTACATGTGTAGGTTAATTAGCTGAGACTGTAACTAAGAGGGATAAACCACAGTAGTCACATTAGAGCTATTTCATATGTACATAGTGCATCCCATAAGAGTGATGTCATGTCATAGCATGGATACTTATGCTGTAGTCTCAATCTTTTGTTTGGTCTTTAAGCCATATGATTATAAATATATAAGTATGTTGTTTTTAAATTTTAGGCTATGCTATTTTAGATTATAATTAAAGTAATGAACATAGTTTAGGTTATGCCTAAGTATGTAAAAGCTAATTAAGTAGTACCTATGTCTATGTGCATATAACTATGTATGTTGTATGGAATGCATGAGTGTGTGTATAAGCATATTGATGATACATATATATCCATGGAATATGAAAGAGATCTTGTTATGCTATGGTGCATAAGTTGTTGACACTCCTTTGTTTGTTTGAACATATTTTTTTAAGTAGGTGAAAATTTTTGGTTTTTGAATCAGACAACCATTAAGCTGCCAAATTTTCTGTAAAAGTTAAGCAGATAATTTCCATGTCTATTTAAAAGTTAATTTTAGTGACTTTTTTACAAATGAGAAATTTTCCTAAAAGAAAGTTTCAAAATGTCTTCAACTTCATAATAAGCTGTTACACAAAGTTTTAGATAAGATTTTGAACTTAAATTGATTCATGCTTATCTTATAATAAACAATAGATATATATAAGTCTATATCTTCTAAAAAGTCTAGGCTAAGCTAGGGTATAGTGCTTGTAATAGACCATGCCTGACTTTTACAAAGTTGGACAAGGGTTTTACATTAATGGAGTATTACTAGTAAAAGCAAAGGTCCTTGATAATATGGACCTAATGGGTATATAAGTATGCATCAGTAAAGAATAGAAGCAAGGTGATGTTGCACCTAGTGTTGATAAGGAGTATTCAAGGATATAAGAGTTGACACTTCTAGTGTTCCTATCAATTTCCCCTAACATTGAGGGCCATTTTTCATTGATGAATGAGACATGGGGTTGGGTTATGCATCGTACCACTTGAGCAACATCATAAAAGCATCTATGATCATGTTACATCATGATCATCATTTACATCATCATATATACATAATCACAACATTTTCATCATGTATGCCTTTTCACCTTGAATGAGTGAGAAATTTGATAGAATACACCGACATAAGTGGAAAAAATGAGAAAGGATTGAGACAATCATGATGAATGTTATAATGGTTAGAGTTAGAATGGAATGAATGGAAGATTTAAAACTGTGACACTCCTTACCTTGTATGGTCATTGTAGACACTGGGTTTCGGGGGCTCCTAAGTTCAGTTTGCTTAATGATGATGAAAAGGACAAAAATCCCAAAAAATGGATTTTTCACATCCGGATCGAAGATCTCAAAACTTTTTCTAAAAAAAAAATTGAAAACGGCCGTTTGGACCGCTTGGCCCGAAATGGGCGTTCTTGCTTACGGAATGCCTGTTTGGCCTGTAATAGCCAAAACGGCCGTTTTGATCTTGAAAATGGCCGTTTTGCTCAAAACAGGCATTTCGCCCCTGGAAACGGCTGTTTTGGCTGTTACTGAGCCTAAAACGCTCGTTTCATCCTGAAAATGCCCATTTGTGCCTCGGGGTTCGTGCATAAAAACTAATTGGGTCATTTTGAGCCAAGGTTGATCAATTTAAGGAGAGAAAAAAATATTCTAGAGAGAGAAATACACAGAAAATATAAAAAATATTATTTTGACACCATATTTTGATTTTTTCAACATTTAAGCATCATTTTTTAATCCAACCTGAGATCTTTCTGAAGGCAAATATATTGGTGTGTTGACCGACCCATTTTCTGTCCATTTTTCATTTTTCTTTCTGAATTTTATCCATCTACCAGTTAGATGTGATAAATTATTTGCACCATATTTTTGCATTTGTGAGACTGCTTATTTTCCCTTAATTTCTGTCTGTGCTTGTATTTTTGTTTCACATCAAAAAAACTATTTTTGGTCACTTGGATTGATTTTATTTTTCTTCTTACATTATCCATCTATTGGTTAAATGTGGTAATTTATTTGTGCAATATTTTATATTTTTGTGACTGTCTGTTTTATTTATTTTCTGTCTGTCTTTTTATTTTGATTCGCATAAAAAATAGTATTTTTGGTTGTTTAGGCTGATTTCATTTTTCTTTTTGTATTATCCATCTACTGGTTAGATGTGATAATTTATTTATGCAAAATTTTATATTTTTGCCACTGTTTATTTTCATTTAATTTCTGTCCAATTTGCTATTTTTCATTCACATGCTAATATATTGTTTTTATTGTTGTGATGCGAGTAATTTGATTATTTGGGGGCTGATTGTTGACATTATTATCTATTATTTGGTAGATTGTATTTTAGGTATTCCAAAATGTAATTTTTATTTTTTATTTGCTTAGATTGTATTTTAGGTAATTTCCTTATATTTTATTTTTCGGTCGAATTATTTCCTTGTATATTTCGTAAATGCTGTAATAATTAGAAAAATGATTTTTTACGCAATCAAAAAAATAACCAAAATATTTCTATTTAATCAATTGGTGTTTTATTAATAAAATCGGGTTTTATTTTTTTTAATAAAATTCACAATAAAATTATTTCCTAAAAATTAACATGTGAGAATCAAAGTTTTCAAATTAAATCCATTACCCGATTTATGTATGACACATCCAATTCAATCCCGAAATATTCCACGAGTACCGAATTAGGTAGAAAAATAGTTTTACACGTTAAATAGAAATAATAATCAAAATCATATTTTTACCCAATAAATTGGTGTTTTGTTAATAAAAAAAGTTCCAATTCTTTCTCAATAAAATTTACAACAATAACATTCATTTTTCCAAATTGATCTTTGAGAACAAAATTTCCCAAACCATTCTTCCAAATAAAAATCAACACAATAAAATTCATTTTACCAAATTGACCTTTGAGAACCAAAGTTCTCAAGCCATTCTTTCAAACAAAA
>CANXYI011492666.1:0-12667 GCA_948208565.1 Hura crepitans
AGTTTATTAATTAGTTGATGTGGATGATTAAATCTTTTGGTGTGATTCTAATTTTTTGAATGTAGAAGTAGAACATCAAGGGTCAAATTCCTAAGTAGGATCGATCCATGGAGTTGGAGTTCAGCTCATTTCAGATGTTGAGTTGTCAAAATTGTCGTCATTAACCTAAATAAAAAAAATTCATTTTTTGCAAATGTTGCATATGCCATTTCCAACCATCAACGTCCTACTTGGAAGCAGGTAACCAACATCACATTCATTTCAGGTTCACATGCGGAATATACCAAACCTGGAATCATTTCTTACAACTGATGGATATCTTTAATCTTATCTTTCCCTGTCAAGCCAATCTTTTTTTTTTTTTTTGCTAATTTTAATTAACGAATTCATTCATTCATAATTATTAATGAGAAAAATAAATAAATTGTTCAGGCCATATTTATGCTGCTCAGCAAAAGGCCAATGTTAGAAGAGGTAGCAAGTCGACCAGATACACTGTCCGTCGAGATTCTGAACAAGCGAGTATCTCAAGCCTGTAAATTGAACATTCGGATTATGGGTAGAATTATCTGAGAATCATTGGCTGAACATTTTTATTATGCGTACATAATCATTTATCTGTCTCAGGGTTGGTGTTTTCTTCTTTCTGTGGTGTGAGGAACGGCTTAAGCACTCACTGAATTTTATTCAACGAAGTCATCTACCGAGGCAATTTATTTTTAATTCGTCTTGCCTCGTAGGTTCCCAGCAAGGCAAGAGTAATAACGTCTCAGTAAGTTCATTCTCCATTTGTCAAGCCTATTCACCTTTATGAAGAATGGACAGTCCTCATTTTGTAGTCCAAGCCTCAACAGCATATATACGATTCAATTCAATATTTAAAAACGCTAATCCTTGTAAGCATATAAATATCCAATGCATGGATGAAGCATTTGTAAAACGAATTAATTAGCATTGTCGACTTTTCACCCTGTAAATAATCAATATGATCAATGCGATGAAGCATTTGTAATCGCCCAGTCAGATCCCAATTTGTGACTGCAAACTGGGAGCCAAAATTGTTGCACTAGCAAATCTCACATCAAAAGACGCATTAGAGATGCAAAACTAAATTTTCGTCTGGGACTAAACCTTCACCAATCCATTGCCACAAGTGGGATTTCAAATTCACCGCATACACGTCTCGAACAGTAATCTAACACTACTAAGCCTACAGGCCTTAAGAATACACCACAAATTTAGACTTGGAAAGCAAATAAATGTTAAGTTCCACAATAAATGCAGTACAGTTACAGATCATGAGACTAAACAAACAAAGGATCCCAGTTTTCGCATAGACTCCCCTACAACATTAGTCAATACTATACAACAAGATCTCGTGCTGCCTCGCAAGGGCATGCAATTGAAAAGGGTAGCACTGATAAATGACTGCAGTAAGTGGCTGAAAATGCCATCTCCTCTCTGTCCAACCTAATTGTTCCTAGGCCATCACAATATGGAGCAAGCCTTTTGTCCCTTTTTCTTCCTCTTCTTTTGCTTTGGAGGCTGGAGAACTACCTTGATGGCTGCATCAAAAACTGCCTTCACGTTCTGCAATTGGAAAAACAACATGCACTCCACTGATAAGCCATGAAGGAAGTTCTTAATTTGGTACATGAAGATGAAAAGGAGGATTTAGTACCTGTTGTGTTTTTGAGCTACACTCAATGTAGGCAAGAGCTCCAATCAGTTTTCTCAGTTCCTCTCCCTTCAATAAATGGGAACACAAGAAAATAAGTAATTAAGAAGATGAGGAGGATGAGAAACAGGGGAAACGAATTATCTTTACCTGTGCAGTAGTGATTGGCACTGCACCAGGATGGTCAATGAAGAATTGTCTATCCTCCCTAAGATCTGCAAGATGAAAGATTTGACTTGAGAATTTTCTTCAGAAAAGCTCCAGTCGTTGAGCACGCAGCAAGTAAAACGATTCTCATTCTCAATGATCAGCCACAGAAAAAGTATATAATAAATTTCACAATCAACCATCCTTAAAGCATAGAATAACCAGACCAAAAGAGTTCTAGGCAGGCAGTCTTTCTCACATTCAACAACATTACTCAAGTAAAAACTTGAAAATGTATTAATGAACTCAGGCACCAGAAGGTAATTGTATTAATGAACTAATTGGCTAATATGAAAATGTTACATCACCGAAACCTTCTAGAATGACAAATTGCAATAAAAGCTACCATTGCAGCTGTGCGAACACATGCATTCCAAAAGTTCAGGCATGTAATCCATTGTATGAGCTAAGGCACGCCCATGAATTATCAGACCAACACTAGACTCGGGAGAAAACATTGCATCAACTCTATGATAACCAACAGAGCTAAGCACCACTTCCAACCTATATGATGTGAACTCAAGGGCAGACCCATGATTGATCAAAAAGGGGACTAAATTTATATAGGGTGGCGGTGGGGAATTGAAAAAATTAAAAAAAAAATTTGAGGGTCAAATTATTGATTTTGCGCTAAGTATTGCATGAAAGCTGAAATTTGGGGTCCAAGGCCTCCCTTGGGCTTACCTTGGTTCCATCCCTACATGAACTACAAGAATCTTGTTCTCTATTCTATATCCAAAATATACGAACACCATCAACATGATAAAAGATAGCTAAAACATTACCAAGTTTTGTTCCAACAAGAATAATTGGAACTCCGGGTGCATAATGCCTCAGTTCAGGTATCCACTGAAATGGAAAGTCGATATAAAAAACGTAAGCATCCAGAAGTTCAAGTACACTGTTTTACAGGAATTAATCATCTCAAAAAAGTACAGCTATTGGTAAGGCATAACCTTCTTCGCAACATTTTCGTAGCTAGCCTTGCTGATTAATGAGAACGCAAGAATGAAGACATCTGCCCCCCGATAGCTCAAAGGTCTTAATCTATTGTAATCCTCCTGACCTGTTCCAATGTGATAAATAAATCCAAGAGCAAGAGAAAACAAAATAACTCCAGTACTAAATGAATGTGAAAATTTTAAAGATATTCAAAATTTACCAGCAGTATCCCATAACCCTAAATTGACAGTGCTACCATCCACAACCACATTTGCACTGAAATTGTCAAAAACAGTCGGTACATAGTCCTGTTTGAATAACAGCAAAAAAGGAAAGAATGACCAACTATTTAATAGCTGAAATGCCAACAATCTAAAAGCAAACAAAACCAACAATACTCATCATGAAATACGACGTATAGCAGAACATAAACAAACATAAGGAATACTAAACAATGAAACATTTAAAGTTCATGAACACCAATAAGAGACGTCTTGAGAAGACAAAGCCTGATACAGTATCAAGATGCATTTCTTTCTATCTAGCCTTCCTCAAAACTCATGATGAATAAGTAACCAATTCAGATAGCTACAAGGCATAAATCATAAGTCAAGATTATAAAAATGTTAACCAATCCCCCAGCTGGCTTTCCTGCCTCTATTTCTCCCATTTTTCATAAAATTGATGGCACTACCTATGCCCATAGTAACCCCTTATCATCCCCAGAGATAAACCCTATAAGTTGCATGCAACGAAAGAAGAGCAATTTTTATCATCAAGACGAGCTGTGTTGCCTAAATTTATGTCTGCCATTGTAATAATACTCAGGTACACAATTTCACTCTAGTTGGCCACCCTTAGCATGTATAATTTCTTCTACCAAGACAGTGCAACAAAACTCATATTATGCATGCGCCAGAATCCGGACATTCTGCCATATAAAGTAAGGTCCACATGTACCAAATGAAGGTTCAAAGAAATAACATTGCACTGCGCCTCATAGAATTCTTAAGCTCCAACTCCAAGAAATGCAAAAATCAGTATCATAATAGCTGATTTAAGTAGAAGATAAGTCGTAAAACCCCAGCACTGGAACTCATATTATACATTCATCCGATGCCTATATTACAAGTACTGTTCACAAAGAATCAGCCTTGAGAGATGGAGAATTACAGAGAAGCAACAAAGAACGCGATCCTATAAAATATTTCATTAATTAGGAGTAAAGATCTTCAATGAAAAACATAACAATAGAGAGCGCAAGAAATAAGTAAAAAAGGGAACCAGAAGAACAAAAAAAGAAATAGAGAGAGCGAGAGTACCGTAGGGAAGGTGTTGCTGGTGTAGGAAATAAGCAAGCAAGTCTTACCGACAGCGCCGTCGCCGACGGTGACGCACTTGATGAACCTAGAGGCGCTCATTTCCACCGCCCGATCTCTTTGGCCCTACTGCTACTGCTACTATTACTACTTTTCTTCAATAAAAACAATGCCCTAACCAGTCTCTTTGCTCCAATTCTTTGAATTCGAAATCAATTTATTAGCTTATTACCGGTCATCTCCAGCTCAAGAATCAAGAATTACAAAGAAACCAACAAACTCCAAACCCTAATCAGAGATTTGGACTCAGAACTGATAAGCCCAATTTGAAGCGACGAAGAGAGAGAGTAGAAATGGCAAGCGAAATGGTATAAAGATCGGAGCTTTGGATCGCTGGCTACGGGAATTGACCATTGAGAAGAAAAAGAAAGGAGAGGATGCTATTTGCAGTTGAAGAGCTTAGCTGACCTAGACAACCTTTTGCCAGCTATGTATCTAACCACTTCTCTTCAATTTTCAGCATATAATATTTTCTTTTGAAGGAACAAAATAATATTATTGGCCCCACATTCTTGAGTTCTTTTATTTTCTTTTCTTTTCAACTCAATTTCAACCGTAATTACCAAAAAATAATAGACAATGATAATCCAAATATCTACACCACTAAACTTTTGCATTTCAAATTAAATGATTGGCCATCGAATTATTACTCTTTGGTAGTTTTTCTTATAGAACTAATGATGGAGCATCTTCATGGAAGAATGGTACTTTTAACTTGGTGAATAAAAATACACTACATATTAAAAACTTTATACTGAAATTAAAATTTTTTTTTATGGAAATCCAATTCAAATTACACGAATTTATTATAAAAAAAATAAAAATTTTACTACATTACGTTGCATAATAAAAGTTCCTTTTTCTTTTTCTCAAGCAATTCAAGCTTTATAGGACAAAGTGAAAACTTAGATGAATTCATATTATCCAGTGAATAGTATGAAAAAGTTGTTCTATATGCAATAAGATACCCTTTCTTTCTTTCTCTCTTTCTTATAGAAATAATTACTTTTCTACGGGAACACCATTCTTAACTTTTTTTTTTCTTTTTTTACGCAAATCAATCTCTACATTAAATTTTTAAATTCGAAATACTTCAGTGAATATTCAAATTTAAAAATTGACATATTCAAATAAAAGCAATATCTTTTATATTTTTTTCAAAAAAAAAAAAAAGAGAAAAGTCATTAATCTAATTGTTTTTGGGAGAGGACGAGTTTTATGCTTTTTGAACATTTAAATTTTTCTTCCCTCTCCTTTGAGAGAACATTTGAATTTAAAAAAGAAAAGATAGCGGAGGAAATGGATGATATGGACAATGCATTAATGGTGAGGATGGGGCAGAATTCTGCAGGCAATTAAATATTTTTAGCAAATGTGCCGTTACCCTCAGTTCTCTCTCTGAGCATAAAAAAGAAAACACTTGAGTTTTCCCAATTCGAACATCCCTAACAACTTCCATCCATGGAGAGCAATAACTACCATTGTTGACATTTGATGCCTTATTCCTTAAGATATTGATTTGAAATTAAAATAGAATATGCCCTTTTTTACACATTTCTTGGCTTTCAAGTTTTAATACTAATTAATTGGACATTATAATTATAGCAATTAGCTTTCTCAGCTCCTCATTCACCTAACCAACCAACCACCCACCTAAATCAAAATCAAGTAATTAGTAGTTAGATATATTACTCACATTTTTAAATTAAATTCATAATGAATCACCATTAACAAATTGTTATATTATAAAATAAATTTTTTTTATGCGTAACTTGTATATGAAAAAATATTTTTTTAGTTTTTTTTTTTTATAAACTATTTTACAAATAGTCTTCATTGAAGAATGAGGGCAGGTTAATTTTCAACGTGAGGGGCATTAAATTGTAGTTTTCATTACATCTTTCTATTGTGGTTGTGCATGAAAATGAAATAATAATGGAATTAGAAGGACGTGCACATCTGTAATTTCGGTTCCTTATCATTTTGTATAGTGGTCCAATCCCATAAATTTTGCAATGATGAAAATTTTTCTCAAATTGGTACATGGAAACGACTATTTATATATGGACCGCCTTCCAAGTTGTTAGAAGTGCATTATCTTTTTCCATCCAAAAAAAAAAAATAACAGTATGAATAAATTAGAAAATTAAAAATTGTAACATAGAAAGTCGTACCATGCTACCAATTTTTTTTTCCACTTCATTAATTATTAGATGGAAGTGAAATTATTATATTTAAGAAAAATTAATAATTAAATTTTTTTATGGTGTGTCGATCAATGAGTAATCGTCATATATATAAAATTATTTTATATATATATAACGGTTATTTATTGACTAATATATTATGTATCAAGACTAAATAAATATTTTTCTGGTTTTAGCCCACCAATTGCGGAATTAAGAATTAAGATTCAGCGTGAGAAAGCACATGGGGAGAGTTTTATAGGTCCATGTGCCTCTTTACCCTTCCTTGTGATAATAAGACCCACCAAAACCTCTCAACACTTTGATTTTTCTTTCTTAATCTAATATCAATTTACTTTGACTAAACTTGTTAAAACCGGACCAGACCGGTTTTTGGATGTTATAGCTGAGATGCCACCATTCCCTATTCATAAACTTCATAACCTGAGTGTTCATTATAGCTTTTGCTAAAAGTAGTACTTAACTATGAAAAAGAAAAAGCAGACTCAAATTTTCACCAAACACCCCTTGATTTTGTTGGTGTACCGATCAAATAATCAAATTTTATGCGGAAAAGATAAAGATTACTTTTTTTTTTTTAACATTAATTTGAATTCAGATCACAAAGAAAAAGAAAAATGTTTTCAAAGAAACTCAAGAGCATAATACTATTGCAGTATCAATTAATTTCAGCATATCCGTATACAAATTTCTTGTATAACATTCAATTATTGCTCAAACCAATTTAAATGGAGCTTCTTATGCATACCTACATTCGCAGGCGGTTCATGGAGAATGATTAATTAATGATCATTCATTACTGTACACTCTTTTCTTCTTGTAGGCTAACTAACTGCTTATAAATACTAGCTTTCTTACTTATAAGCTGCCCATGGCTTCCAATTTCAGCTACTCTGCCATGCTGTAGCACAGCAATACTATCCGCGTTGCGAATGGTTGACAATCTGTGAGCCACTAGAACTGTTGTTCTTCCTTCCATAAGCTTGTCAATGGCCTCTTGTACCAACCTCTCTGATGCTGTATCTAATGCACTTGTTGCTTCATCTAGTAGCAAAATCGAAGGGTCTTTCAGTATTGCTCTAGCTATTGCCACTCTCTGCTTTTGCCCACCCGATAGTTGCACTCCCCTTTCACCTACATTGGTTTTGTACCCTTCAGGCATTCTGCTGATAAATCCATGAGCATTGGCTGCTTTGGCCGCCTCCGTTATCTCGATTTCTGAGGCATTTTCCTTGCCATACTTGATGTTTTCATAGATGGATGTTGAGAATAATGCAGGCTCTTGCTGGACAAGGCCTATTTTAAGCCTTAGAGATTTCAAGTTGAAGGTTTTAATGTCACATCCATCAATCAGAATTTTACCAGAAATGGGGTCATAAAATCTCAGTATTAAGGAAATTACAGTACTCTTACCCGATCCACTTTGGCCTACCACAGCTAGACTTTTACCTGCTGGAACTTTTAGGTTTAAATGCTCAAAAATGGTGACATGGGGCCTTGCAGGGTAATAGAAATTCACATTCCTGAATTCTATATCACCTTTTATCTCAGTTACCATCTTTGAAAAGGGACTGCAAGGGTTTATTGCTGTCTTCCTATGGAGAATACTGAAAACTGATCCGAGTGCCTGTGAACCCTTCACAATGTCTGGTGCAAGAGCTAGTGTTTCTGCTATTGCCAATGCGGTGATTATCAGAACCATGAAAGATTTCATGATGTTTCCGAAATTGGAGTTTTTATGCGTAATTAAGACTGATGCATACCAAAGGCCAAGTGCATAGGAACCGAAAGCAAAAAGCTGTGTAAGGCCATAGCCAAAACCTGATATATGTCCACGGAGAAGTGCTTGCTTGTTTGGCTTGTTTAGTTCAGAGGCAAACTGCTCAGCAATACGTTGTTCAGCCCCAAATGCAGCAACAGTACGAATATTGGTTAGTGCTTCACGAGCCACAGAAGTTGCTCTAGAGTATGCATGATAGTCTCCCCCAAATCCTTTCAGAAATAGTTGCTACATATGCGAAAGCAACATTGATTAACTATTAGGACATTTTATGTTCTGGAAATAAAATCATGACGGTCTCAAAAAGCACATACCTCGGCTATGGAAGCTCCGACAAGCAGAGGTAAGGAGGCAACAACAACAGCTGCAATGCGCCAACTTAAGGTAAAGGCAATGACACAGGCCGTCACTGTGAGTGCTAAGTTCTGCACAATAGTTGAGAGGCGGTCAGCGAGGGTGCTCCGGACTAAGGTTGCATCAGCAGCCAAAGATGATGCTAGTGAACCAGTATTGTTTTCATCTAAATCAAACCAACCAATCTCATTGCAAAGGATAGCTGCAGTTGATACAAGAAAGAAGTTACTAATGAAACATGTCATGGCAATGACTTGTGTGGATGCTGGAACTAATTTTATCAGAAGTGCACAGACAATAATGAACCTGAGAACATAGACATGCGAACACGAGTAGTGAGGCGTTCTCCCATCAAGGTATAGTAGTAGTGTTGAAGCAGATATATAGGAATGGTGACAATAGCCAATCCAACAAAGATAAGCGCTACTCTTGTAATCTCATGTTTCATTGCGGAAGCATCGTGAGAATAAAATGCAGTGAGGACGTGTGTAATCCCTAAAGCAAACAGAGGAGCTTCCATACCAGCAAGGATTGCACCCACTGACCCGAGTAATGCATAAGGCCACTCTGGTGCATTTAATATAACGAGCTCTGAGATTGAGGGAGTTGGAGCTCTTTTTGGTGAAGAAAAATTTTCATCTTTTGACTGGACCTCCCTCATTGAGCTGGACCTTAAATCTTGCCAATTATTTTGACTACCGGGAAGTTCTCGAAAGCTCGAATTACCTGCAGTTTCTGAATGAGTGATCGAGTTCTTCACAGTCTCTGATGATTGCAGACTCACTAGAGTAGCATACTCTCCTGCTTTAGATATCAAATCCGAATGCTTCCCGATCTCAGCAACTTGGCCATTCTTTAAGACAATGATGGTATCAACATCTCGAATAGTGGAAAGGCGGTGCGCAACTATGATTGTGGTCCGGTTTGACATTATCTTATCCAGGGCCTGTTGAACAATAAGCTCTGATTCTGCATCAAGAGCACTAGTAGCCTCGTCTAGAAGTAATATCTTTGGGTTTCTCAGCACTGCTCTTGCTATAGCGATTCTTTGCTTTTGCCCACCAGAAAGCTGAGTTCCTCCCTCTCCCACCTAAACTCAAGAAACCCATTAACCATTTGTAGTGAAAGGTGGGATTATATATAAAGCATTGTTTTCTTATGGGACTAACCTGAGTGCTATAACCATCAGGTAACTGTTGAATAAAAGAATGGGCATTAGCAGCTTTTGCAGCTTCAAAGACCTGATCCATACTCGCATCTTCTTTACCAAATAGAACATTGTCAGCTATGGATGTGGCAAATAATGCTGGTTCTTGACTCACCAATCCCATCTGGTCTCTCAACCATTTCAACTTGAGAGTCTTTAGATCATGTCCGTCCAACAATATTTTACCTAGCGAAATTTGGTGCATAAGCTACACGAGTGTTTATAATTGACCATCAAAACTCAAGCAATGTTACAAACTCCGTTATAGAAATAACCTCCTGAAGGGAAGTGGAGATACCTGAACTAGGTTCATAGAAACGTTGAACCATAGATATGATGGTGCTCTTCCCAGAGCCACTCGGACCGACAACTGCAAAAGTCTTGCCAGCATTTACCAAAAAGCTTAGATCTTCGAAAACCATGCCGGATCTTGATGGATAAGAAAAACAAACGTTGCAAAATTCAATTTTTCCATCAACTTTTGGCAATTCATTTCCATCTTCCAAGCTTTTAGAAGGACTAGAGCTTGTTTCGATCAAACTGATGATATTAGCGGCAGCCGCTCGGCCTTTAGCAATGGCAGCAAGGTTTGGAGCAGCCTGACCAAGAGCACTGTTAAAAGAAAAGGCCTATTTTATCAGGATATAAATGGAACACCAGTAATAAAACCAAACAAAAAGGTTCAAACGACATGCAGAATCTTACAATCCACTGAAAATGACGTTGATGATCATTGTGAATGCTTTTGCCCCATTTGTGTGATGATGCCTGACGAGTATGCTTGCATACCAAAGCAGCAATGCCCAAGAACAAAACAATAGGCCATAAGTAAATCCCACACCAATTCCTTTTGCAAGCCCACTTTTCTTCCCCAATTTAAGTGCTTTTTTAAGGGACTTGGAGTATAATTCTATTGCTTTATCCTCGCCTACAAATGAGTATACTGTGCGTATTTGTGAAATTACCTAAATTAACATGAGCCATTAACATTAAAATCAGTCAAGAAGGACCTACAAGTTTTTGATTTTTTGGGATTAAGAAAGCAAGTTGTATACCTCTTCTGCAAACTTGCCAGCTTCAGCATAAGCGGCCTCACCTTTTTCTGATAAGGTAGACATAATTATAGTATAAGCTCCGCCTGCAATAGCTATCAATGGAACTACAGCCAAGGTGAGGAGCGTTAATTGCCACACTGATGCAAAACCAATGCCAAATCCAACAACAAATTGAGAAAGGTAGCGCATGGCATGCCCTGTCTGCATCAAAATAACATAAAAAAGGAAAAAAGGGTTACTTTTACTTTGTATCAAACTAATAGTCCAAAGGTTCAGTCTGTGATGATAGTTTTCCAATTACCTTGTCACCTATTGCATCCTGTACTAATATTGCATCACTGGAAATGTGAAATATGATGTTTGAATCCCCGGCTTCTGTGTCGAAAAAATTCATATCCTTTTCCAGAACAGCCTGAAGGTACTTGAGACGCAAACGAGCTGTCTGCCTCTCACCAGTTTGAGTCCAGAACGCAACACCTGGAGAGTTAACCTCAACAACGATATTAACAAATCGATGAAAAATTGAAAGCCATATAAACATTTCTCTGGACTAAATTTCTTGTATTTCTAATTGGGTTTGAAAAGTTGAACTTAATAAACATACCTATCCATGCTGAAACGAAAACTACTAGCCCCAGATACACTAAATTCAAGGCTTGCTGCGACAAACGATTAAGACGTTAATTTTCTTTTCTTATGCAAAATCTTTTTGCATGTATTAAAGGTCCAGGAATTAGAATAATAAACACTTTACCTGGGAGACCTGTGAAGACATTTTGTGAGGATCCTTGGCTAAATTTCCCAGAGAATCAATCATTCGACCGAAGAAAATGAAGAAAACAGGAAGCGCAGCACCATGTAAACATGCTCCAAAGCTACCTAAAAACATCAAAACATAGTCAAGTTTATCTGCAGCAGAGAATAGACCAAAGAATGAAACGACAGTCCTTTTGCTCTGCTCCATTTTGGGCTGTGAACTGTGATCAGAGTCAGGAGAAGATTCTTCCATCTTGAACTCTAAATTAAAGTTTTTTTTTATTATTATTTTCACAAAGAAATTTTGAAAAATAGAGAAAAGATGATCGTTTCATAGAAAGTCCGTGGAGAGCGAGTAGGCCATTCCCGCCAATAAATGTAGAGACGCTATGAAATAGCGGGCCAACCAACATCTCGGCTCCCTAACTGTCATCTTGAACTTTCATTATTAGAGATAGTAAACGTCAAAAAATATCAAATCAAAATCCTCCCAATTAAGCACATCAACTTCTAAGCCGCTTTAGTAGTTTTGCTATATAAAACCAGAGTAGGTAATCTTTGTTAAAGCTGCAGCCTCAACAATTTCGCTTAGTTTGGAACATATATATTTATATTTATCATTTTAGTTTTTAAATTGCGAGTCCCTATCAGGATAGACAGCGAGGGGAAAAGTGAGGCAAAAGCCAGTTCACTAGAGAGGCACAGTTCTGGCTGGGAATTCGGTTTAGCTACTGTGTTAACCGGTGATTAAATGCTGCCAAATACCAGTCTATAGTCGAAGGTCTGATTCAAATTCATCACAAGTTGTGGAAAATGAGGATTAGATTACTCTCCGACGAGTTTAGAGATACCTATCAATGTAGGATGGGCTTGTAGTTGACACTATATGTCTATTTTGGGTTCCCTTTGAGCTCTGCTTGTGTACATAACCCAATTACTTCTCAACCCAAAATTTTAATGAAGTAGGGTGGACTCGTATCTTACTCTACATGTCTAAAGGTTGGCCTGCTTTGGACCAACCACGTGCTTCAAAATTTATATATATCCCAAATTATTACCAAAATATATATATATATATATATATATCAACTTTTTTTATACA
>CANXYI011492755.1:0-14935 GCA_948208565.1 Hura crepitans
TTAATATATATATATATGTGTGTGTGTGTGTGTGTGTGTGTGCGTGCTATATTCTTAAATGTGTTGTCTATACCATGTCTTATATTGGTAATATGATTTTAAGAAACATAAAGACATTTAAATGGAAGATATGGACTATATTCATGTTTACTTATTGTGTGTAGCATGCATAACTTAAGGCATACGCAACTTAAGTCCACACAAATGTAACACCTCTACGGGATCGCACACTAATAGAAAAAGATAACAGCAGGCCATAATAAGGTAGATCCACATAGACTCTAAAAAATTATCTATGGTGCAAAGATAAGTCCATATGGACACTAACCTCTTTAATAGGGAAGTCCGTAAGGACTTATGCGTGTACCCAGAAAGATAAAAAGGAATTAACTAAAATCTACTCTTTAAATAATAAAAGCAAAAATATACAAGAGAAGTGTATGTATGGCAATAAATAGAAACCACAGTAATCAAAACAAATAGGTCAACCCATCAAAATGGATCTCTTAATACTCCATCTCCATAGAGAATCCAAAATCCGACACAAGAGATGTAAAATAATGGGACAAAACCTTGACATTGATCCTGATATAGGTTTGTACAGACTAAATGAAAACATGTTCTTGAAGACTTTAGTCTGAACGGACTTTTATCTTCATGGGAAAATATCTACATGAACTTATCATTAGGTGTGCAATAGAAAATTTTGTTAAAAATAAAAATAATGGAGGTCTCTCCTCTCCAATTGAGTAAACTTATCAAAACAGGTTATTAACACTCCATTTTCATTGAGGGTCCTTGACCTCAAAAGAGGGAAAAAGAAAACATAGGAAGAAAGATGAAAATACAAAGAATAATAACCAAAAAAATTAAAAAACACCATGGACGTTTAGGGTTTTTCTAGTGAGGGGAGGTAGGAGATGATAAGAGAGATTGCTACTAAGTCTCTCTCTCTTTTTTTCCCAAAAAAAGATTCCAAAATTCTAAAAAAGTCATTTTTCTCTATCTAAGCTAGCCTTTTATACCTTTCTTGCAAGATAGGGTTCATGGTTCCCCTAAAGGATATTCCTCCAGTCGTCTTGAAGGTGGTTTTAAGGTATCCTAGGCTCATCTAAGTCCATATGGACTTATGTTACTACAGTCCATATGGACTAGTGGGTAAGTCCATACAGACTTAGTCCTCATAGAACGAAAGCCATATGGACACAAACACCCTCTATGTCAATTAGGTCCATATGGACTTGTTATCTTTGTGAACATAGTCTACATGGACATCTTATGATGCCTTTTCCTTAAGCTTTTTTAGAGGTGGTTTAGGTTATGTCTTATGATACTCTACTTGGTTTATAGGCCTCCCCTTGCATCTCTTAAGAAACATTTGGCACCTGTGGTAGGAGTTAGATGAGAAGAGAAGTATAGAGAGAAATGAGAGAAAAGGCTGGGACAATCAAGCTAATTTTACCAGAGAAAAAATTCTTGCAATGCAAATCAATCATATTGGTCTTAAGACCTTAACTAGTGATCATGCCAATCATACACCCTCAGCATATGTTCAATACATCATATGCATCAAATATTGAAAATGTGTATTATAGTTGAATTCTAGAATTATAACACTTATAAAACTAGTATTGGATCATTTGTTTGATCAATCATATTTTCTTACTTAAACATAGAAAATCAATCATATTGATCATTCAATTTAATTTTAATTAATCTCATTAAAAATAATTAAATCACATTTCCATGTTTATTTAATTCCAAACCTTGTAGAATTAAAATGATAAAACATCATAAAGCAAGAAGACAATTTTATATGTGTGGGAGGATATGCACATGAATAAATTGGCCATGTCCTAATCTTAATTTGATAACACTTATCACTATTAGATTAGACCTATTTATAATCCTTTCAATTAATTAAAAATCCTAATCCTATTAGAAAATTAAATAAATTTAGGATTATAATCAAATTTCCATTTGGAATCACAATTTAATGTAGAAAATTCAGCTAACATGTCATTATCACTAAAAATTCAAAAATTAGTCAAATAAATCAAAAATTGATTTAATTCAATTAATTTTATGATGATACATGACATATGTTTCCAGAAATACAAAATTCAATCATATTGAATTTTATTTTATTAAAATTTTTCAAACAATTGCTAATAAGAATCGAATTTGAGTTAACTCTAGAACCATTTGCAACTTAAATTATAGAAATCAATCCAAACCACTTTAGATCAGTTCCAATAGCAT
The DNA here is from genome assembly GCA_948208565.1 of Hura crepitans. Classification (NCBI taxonomy): domain Eukaryota; kingdom Viridiplantae; phylum Streptophyta; class Magnoliopsida; order Malpighiales; family Euphorbiaceae; genus Hura; species Hura crepitans. The sequence continues at coordinate 2,263 of CANXYI011492755.1, forward strand.
TGACACATTTTTGGATCAGTAATAATCAATTTTATCAAAAATATTTGCCTTGAAAGTCAAAAAACTCATGGCAAACCAAAGTGAAAAAATCAAACCATTTACTAAACAAAAATTATGTCAATCTTGACAATCAAGCAAGTTTGTCAATCCAATTGACATGCAAATAATTTTTACCATTTAGAAATATTTAATTGGCATCATTAATATCTCATATATATGATATGCTAATTCTAGAATTATTAGAAATCAATTAAATCAATAAACATATAATATGTGACTAATTCAGTTAAAACAATTTTAGCTGTAGAGTTCGATTTAATCGTTTTCTAAAATTTTTTAAATAATTTTAATTTTTATGCACATATGATTTGAATCAAAATCATGTTTTAAATTATCATATGCTATATTATATCATTCAAAAATTAATTTAATCAAATTTTGCACATAAAATCAATACTGGCTCTCCTTTCTATATGCACAGGGAGAGTTTCCTCCCTTAAAATTCGACTGATCAATGGTACACAAAACCCAAAATTTGATTCTATACATGCCAAATTCATATTAATGACATTAAAATAAATTTGAATGTAAAAAATTAGATCAAAACATACAAAATGAACCTAATCACATAATATCTCATACAATGTATATTAATTGTAACCACAATTTTCATTGACTTTAAATCATTTATGAACTTGGCTCTGATATCATTGTTGATATTTTTCCTCATACATAGCAAAAAAATTAAAAATTTGAGAAAGAAAAACAAAGATAATGGACCAGGATAATTTAAAATACATCTTAAATAATAAATCTAGCAGCATTTCATGATTTACTATGAATGATGATAGCAGATTCCTTATGTGAGCTCTTCTCATCGGGTTATTGCAAACCATAGTGATCCACTTTTACAAAAACCTCTAAAGTAATCCACATAAGAATTTCTTTGAAGAGAGAAACTTGAAAATCCATGTGCTAGTAGAATTTTCAAGTGGATGGAGGAAGAAGAAATTTGTGTGTTTTCAATTATTCTATATGGCATTTCTGCTACAGAAAGTAAGCCTTTGGTGGCTGTAGCTATAAGGGTTATTTATAATTTAAATAAAACCTTTTTAGGTTAGATTTTGACACTCAAAATCTTCCCTAATTTAGACTAAAATGGACCCACACATTGGGCCTTATTCAATCCTAAGCGCATAAGCTTTTTAATGGGCTTATGTGCAATTTGTTTAGCCCTACTTTCTTTAAACCTATATGGCACTTCTAGTCCCCATTTTGGACTAATAATTACTCTAATTTAAGTCCTTTTAAATATTTTAAAAGCCCATATAAAATTAATGCAAGAACAATTAAAATTTGGACTCAATAAGGCTAAAGTCTTAAAATCCTAATTTATGGACTACACATCAGCAAGTGGGCCCCTAAGCCCATTTGCTCATCTCTTCTTCTTAATTCATCTTCCAATGATATCCCATATCATTAGAGCATTTAAGATTGAATCTTCCTCAAACTTCTTTTATGTGTGTGACCTTATGAGTTTCCAAAACAACTTAGTAGTACATAGTGAAATAGAGTCCTAATCTAACTGGCCTCTATAGATTCAATCTTATTGAATAAATATCAATTCACTAATTTATATATGACTTGTATATAAGTTAAGAGAGGCATCTAGCCATGCATAATGACTGCCCAAGTTCTAAAAATTCAAGTGGTTTGACTTAACCTTTCCATATATAGTTTACGGTGCAATAAACTCCTTTCACCATCTTTTACCTCTTTCAATTTTGAGTATGGACTTATGTTAACTTATAGCTGAACTTAGTATGTCTAATTAAGCCTTAGACATATTGTTATGATAATTTCACCTTTATTCCTAAAATGCCCTTAGTGAATCCAATTCAATCATGGCACCTAGCTCTAGCTAGAGATTCTTGAATATAGATTACTCATCAAAATTGTGAGATAAACTCTCTACTGTATTCTAGGGTGGTGAATCCTTTGTTGATCACTACCTTATCTTCAAATATGTTATGGCATACCTAAGCATTAGACTATGTATACTTCTTATTCAAAGTAAAAGCTTTAGAGTTAAAGTATGTCACTCTATATTTAACAATTAGTGATCTTAAGTCTAAAGGTACTTGCCCTATTGATATGATGAGATACTTTCACTAACATAGATTAAGTATCCATGTAAAGATCTCATAGTGGGTCTTCGATGTACTTACTTCCTAAGTAAGCATCTGTATGTTGACTTTAAGCATCTTTGTGCTTATAACTTGTGAGAACTACTAGTTTATCCAATCAAGAAGTATAATATGTGCTGATCTATCCATATTAATAATGTCTCATCTTGTTAATATTGTGATTAGGGATATTTAGGTATATCAAATTTGCATGCAATAAGAATCTCATGTCATAAACATCTCATGATTTCCTCTGCACTGTGATTATATACTAAGGGCTTCTTAACATGGTTTAAGACATTGCAAACAATTATAAGTAATATATAAAAGTACCATCATATAAAGAGAAATGCCTTATTTTATTAATTTATGAGGTTTAAATACATGGATACTACCCTATTACACGAGCTCTAAGGCATACTTCTAATAATAAATAAGTGCATGTATAATTATGTGTTAAAATATGGAATTGAGATGTTATAATGTAAATTAGGTTTATAAGTGGGGTTTTAACCTTAATAAGTAATGCATGCATAGAGTATGTATAATTGATTATGAAAACCCAAGTATATGTGATGATGACCATAATTAGATATATAGATGCGTATAAATGTGCCATGGTATTAGTACACACATAAAATGTAATGTGTTTTGTGGAATATCATGTGAAGACATAAAGTTAAATAAAGAGGTTATAAATGGGAAATAGTGATTGTAGCTATGGGGGAGCAATGGCCGAATTTTAAAAAGTATATAAATTATAGCAAATATGTGTGCTTTTTGTAATTTGTTAAATTATATGCATATTGAGTAAGCATAAATTATTATAAGAGTATTTGGTTATATGTTTAATTAGTAGATAATGAGATGTAAAGGTTATTAAGTATATGCTTTTATGATAAGACTTATATGTATGTTCTGATGTGGGTTAACAAGTGTAATATTCTTAATTAGTAGAATTATATGATTATGCTGAGTAGGCTTAAATTGATAAAATGAAATAAATTTATGAGGAAATCTTGAGTTGCATTTCATGTTATTAATTAAGCATGATTAATGATAAGTTGAAATAAAGTATGAGATGATCTTAAATTCATATAAATTGTATGGATATATTTATATGATGATGTTTATATAGTGAAACTAAGTGTAATTGTGGTTATGATATAAACATAGAATTTATGCATATGAGAGTATATAAAAATGGTGTTGTGAATATGTATGGTCGAAAGGTCCTTTAAAAATGAGTAATGGTATCTTTAATAGCAAAAGGAGTTTAATGATCTAGTATGTGGAAGTATGGATGCATATTGCCTTTTTAAGCACACAATAACATTAAAGTGAGCAATGGTAATTAATTTAAGATGTATGACACCTAGCCTAGTTCTTGAATCATGTTAGATGTAATTGTATGAGAATAGTTTAATTTATATGTGGATAATGTAATTGAGTTGTAATTGTATAAGGCAAGAAATGGTGCATAGGGTATTGGATATACATGTTAGTTGAACCATTTAAATGTATGTTAATAAAAAAGATGTGAATGTGCTTTGATGACTTTACCATTTTACATGTATATGGCATGAGTATTAAAGATTATGAAGGTAATTGATATTATAATGATGAGCATATATGTGTATTGACATTAGAACACAAAGAGGCATTATGAAATGGCTAATATGGACATAAATAGATGATTGCATGTTATGAGTATGATATAGCCAAATGGCCTAATGATATGATTATGCTACATGCAATGCAAAACTTGTAATGTATGTACGAATGATGGGATATGTTATGCTGCCTATAATGTATGAAGAATAAGGTGATTATGAATAATATAACTAAAATATGATAGGTACCCTTTTTAGTCATTTTTTGGCCAAATGATTTGTAAAATATACATAAGCCCTATTAAATTATATGAAACTTAATTACTAATGATGATAGCCTATAAGAATGTGGACAACCTAGTATGGATAGGTTGACTAGTCAACTTTGGCATTTAATAGCTGTTAGGGTACCTTAATTTCTGATTGTGGCCTTATGGCCTGTATCATAACCTTTGGGTCTGTATCATGACCTTCGAGTCTATTTAGGACCTTCGTGTTCAATATATGGCCCATTTATCCCATTATCTAGTATTAGGATCTTGTCTAATGATTATAGGCAAATAAATTGAATAATATAGTTACAAAATATGTAAAACATAAAATAAAACCTATGAGAATAATGAACTCTACGCATGTTATGTTATGTTGGCATATGCAAGTGATGATTTAAGCTTGTATGCACACATGTATTTTCTTATACCATAAAAAATAGTCATACATTATAAATTATCAGGCGTGTGTACTACATATAGATGTACATGTTGTGTGAAGGTTATAATAGTTATGCATGTTAAATATTGTTATCAATTACATGTAATGAAATTTAGTCTATTTTTTAACATCATTAATATGTCATGAATCTTATGCATGTGTTGTTATGATAGAAATTTCATGTGATGGTTCTAGTTGGTATACACATATATGTTTCCTTATGCTAAAATTGTTATACATACACTAATAACTATCATGAGTGTATATTGCCTATGGATATGTGTACATAATATTATTAGATACGACATTAAGATACAAAGCTTAGCACATTATAGTTACTTTGCGATGCATAGGTTCTTATAGTTTTATGATCGCGGGATCTACAAGTTATAGAGGAATATGGAGTTGAAGAAAAGATGCTTTGTTGGATAACTTGTATATATAAAGTTTTATATAGGGGCTCATAGGTATTGGTTAAGGGCTACGGGCCTGAACATGTGTATCAAAGATTGTATGTAAAAATATTAGGTATGGGTTATATATGTGATGTATGCTTATATGTGTTTAAGTATGATACATAATGAGCTATTATGAGATGTATATGAGGTTTGTTGATTCTTATGTGTGGATTGAGATTGTGTGGTTATATGAGTTGAGATGGCTATATGGTAGATGTGGAAATATTGTAGTATGAGCATGATTGGATATAAAAGTGTATTTAATGCCTATTCACTATTAGGATAGTGTCACCGAACATCTGTTATGCTGCCTAATTTTTGTCATGAGGATCCTAAATATCCTAACCTGCTATATGGTTTCATTATGTATGATCTTTATGAGATTTTATGTTTAATCAATTGAGTTTAGAGTTTTAAGGAACTCAGATTAATAGAAGTTAGGATATCAGTTATGTGTAAATTTTCATCGAGATGCGTGAATGGATTGGGTGAGAGGCATTACAAGAATGCTATGTTCTTTAAGTTCTTGTTGGAATTTTCTAGCAAACTTGGAGTTTTAACCTTTTAAAGTATGAAAAGGAACCAGAAGAAAAGTTTAAGATGTGCAAAATGGTCCCTAAAAACTTGAAGAAAATGTTTGGATTTATTTATTATTTATTTATTTTAGTAAAAGAATGATAAACATGGATTTCTATATTTGAGAAGGAACCAAAAGAAAGAGTTTAAAATGTGTTAATGTTTAGAATAGTTCTCATGAGCTTTCAGGCTAAAAGAAAATGATTGAATTTTTACATAGCATTTGTGAATTTTTAGCTTTCAAAGACCATGCGCACAAAATGCAATGACTTTTTTTAAACATTCATTTATGTTTAGTTGTTCCTAGACCCCCCTTTTTTCTTCTTATTTTCTTCTCTTTCCTCACTTTTAAGGATACTTCTCATACCTTACAAAGAAAGATCAAGTCTTAAGCTTCAGAAATGTATGTAGAAATGGTGAGCCATTCTTTTGAAAATTATGAACTGCTGATGATGGTGGATTATGTTTCATTCTTTTTTATTATATATATATATGAACTTTCTTAACTCACTTTCAAGAGTACCATGCTATGCAATGAATGTGATGAAGAACAATGCTCATGAAAAGGATAAACCAAGCTATGTATTGTTAAACTCTAATTGTTTCAACATAAAAAAAATTAGAAAACAAAGTCTTTCTATCCTATCCTTATTGAATTCTTTCATACTCTTGATTGGCATAATCTTGCAGTTGGTCATCATTTAGCCTATGAGGTGGTAGACTGAAAGTTAGGAGAAGAGAACTTTATTTCTATTTGAGGTCTTGTGATAGGCCATATTCAAGGTTAGGTATTATACCACAGTCTATAAGGCCTTGGATGGCTTGATGAAAGGCTTTGTAGTTGTTGGTTAGGTGTCCAATCCTTTAGTGATAAGCATAATATTAGTTATGGTGATGGTTTGATGGAACTGGTATGGATTGATACTAGGTGTTAACAGTTGAAGTAGGTTTCTCTTCCTTAATTCCTTGAACATTATTGACAAAGGCCTATCTAAATATGCAAATTTGTAGGGATACTTGCTAAGCTTGGTTCCTTGGTCACTGTTTGCCCCCTTAGTTAAGTCCATGTCTATTGGATTCTTCAAAATGCCTTATTATTGGGCCACTAGTCCAAACTTCTCTTGAATTATTTCCCCTATGAATATCATCATCCTTTGTTCTAATACTACCATTGCCTTATCCATTATGACTCTAGTTACGAATTGACTTTTGCCTTTGGTCTCAAGTCTGGTTGCCATTTTGGTGGTAAAGATTGTTGAAAGAAAAAAGGGACATAGTCTTTTCCTTTGAAGGGCCTGATAATCCTTCATAGTTAGTATGATGCATAGTTACTATCCCTATAGAATATTCTATGATGCATGTTTCAAGCATTATAGCACTATGCATGTCTAATTGATGAGGAATATGCTATGTGTATTTGATATGTGTTACATATGTTGCATGTTATACGTGACTCCTAGTGATGCCTAATGTTGTGAATGATTCCTAGTAATGCCTATTGATTATTAATCCATCTTTTAAATTGGGATTGATCTCTTTAGTAAAATATGCTCTTTAGGAATTTTTTTCCTTTTATTTTAAGGCTAAATGTATTAATACAAATATCTATAAGTAAATTCATCATCTTGTTTTATTAAAGGAAATTCATTAAAAAGATTATAAAAGCTAAAAACTAAAAAGAAATAAGATTAATTAGTGGAGCTTTTATCTTCTGGATCGAGTATCTGCTCGGGATCAATGAGATTTTGAATCGCATGATGGAGATTCTTACAATCATCTACGAGATATCCCAACTTTTAATGATAAGTACAATATAAATAGGGCCAATGTTTTGCTATAAATGGCCTAGTTGAAGGTTGGTATGGTAGGGGTTAAAGTTTCCTTTTTTTTTTCATGAGCTTATTTAAGGACCATGACATATGTCTACCCAACTTAAAGAAATGCTAAGTGTAGACTATGTTAACAACCATAGTCTAACTTCAACTATTATTGCCACCATCATTTTTAGCACTGCCATTATTTTTGAATCCTTTATTTGAAAGGTTGTTTCCACATCAATGGCAATGTCTTTAAGCTTTGGCTCTTCATGTAATAAAAAAAGGACTCATTGGGTATTTGGTGTACTAGTTCTAGATTTTTAAGGGTCACTTCAATAATTACATTATTTGAGTATTGTTTGTTAAATGCACACTTTAATTCTTCCCAATTCATTTTCACCCTTTTCCCAAGTTGTGGTACCAATTTAGGGTTTATCCAATTAGGGATATGCTAAACAAGCTTACTATTTTTGCTTCTAAAAGATGGGTCGACCTCATAGCTCCTACATATTTCTTCAAATGAGTCCTAGGGTTAGAAGTACTATTGAACTTGCTTAAGTTTAGCACTTTAAACTTGTGGGGTATTGTGTAATCAGGCTTTAGGCTAATGTCTTCTAGGTCAATTTCCTTACCCTCAATTACTAGATGACTCATGGTTTTCAATTTTTCATTAAGCTTTTTGATAGGATCCTTCTTATTATATTTGGGTGGTGGAATCACATTATAATAAACCTTAATAGGTGGTATCTCTTCATTAAAAACTTGGTTGTCCTCTTCATTAGCCATTTTTTCCCACTATTATTAGTGGTAAAAGATTAACCCTTATCATTCTCTAGACATGGTTGCTCCTCTTGATAGGTTGAAAATACGTTGGTCATGGTGACTATCATTCTCTTCTCAATATTTTGAAGGGTTTTAGTTAGCATGGTTATCATTATGTATTCATCTTTAGACATGGTTGCTCCTCTTGGTAGGTTGAAGATGAATTGATAGTGGTTGCAAAAAAGTAGGTTAGTAATGATGCATGATTACTACATCTACAAGATATGTGATGGTACACATAGTAATGCATGAATGCCTTTTGTACTTATGTATACATATGACATGTGCTTGATATGCCTAAACATAACTAGTTTATAAAATATGACTAATGTAATGCACCCTAGATGTAAATGCATGATGTGTGCATTCCTAATATACTATGTATGATTCTTTATACATGCATGGTTATCATATGGATAGACATATCAAAAGGAGCAAGCTTGAGTCTAGGGCTAATGCTATTTTTGTGTGCATAGGGGTGTATGATTCTAATATGGATGCATGGCATTACTATAAGCAGTCTAGCATGATGCATGATATTTATTGCAAAATGTATGCATGTACAACTCATAGGCATACTAGATGCTAGTATAATGCATGTAAATCTATGCCTAAAATGCTATATATGCTTAGTTGATCTATAAACAAAGCTATGAGAACTTGTAACATATGTTGATGCATGTATCATAATTTTTTTCGATATTATAAATAGGGACCCCTGAACTGTGAATAGTACTTTTAGAAACTTAGGATGAACTGAGACCATAGGATGATGAATTAATTAAAATACAATTATAGGTGAAATTTGGGACCAAATTAAAGTCATTTAAGGGGTTAAATTTGATTGTAAAGTTTGCCTATCGATGTCCCATGAATAGTGACTCAGTTGAAGTTGAATGAAAAATTATCTTAAAAGTGCTCAAAAAATTCTAAAAATAGCACAACTTACTGGTTAAAAATTCTAACTAAGCCAATGGAATTGGTTTTAGAATTTTTTGAGATAGAAAAGTAATTAAATGGAAATAATTTATGACATCTTTACCAAAAAAAAATATTTTTTCTCTAAAAAAATTATGATTTTTTGGGGGATAATTAAAATACTAAATTTGATAATTTTTAGAGCCATTAGCTGAACTTTTTTTGAGAATTACGGCATGAGGTATGAATTTTTAAAGAGAAATTTGCTAAGAATAAATCTTAGCCATCCATTTGCCACTTAGTACTTATCCAACCCTTTTTTCCCTACATAAATATGGACCTTAGACCTTTTAGATAACACTTTTTCTTCCTTCTTTTCCCCCCCATACTCAATGCCATATCCCTTCCATAACCCTAATTTTTTTCTTCATTTCTCAAACTTAATCACCATAATTTCTACACCTAATTACACTAAAAGATATCCACTCTTCCTTATTCTAGTGAAAGATAGCCTTAGGAGGGCCTAAAGAGAGAGAAATCTTCATTGAGTGAATAGTGACTAAGGTGATTAAAAGGGGTTATTTTTAATTCCTATTATTTTTCTAAGATAAGATTTAGGTTATTTAATGTATTTAAGTTCTTAAATTTAAGTTTGGTTATGTATAGAATTTTTGTTCATAAAATATGTGTTTTTTTGTAAACAAAGAAGGGGAGGTGGTAGAGAAGAGAGAAGGCCAAGCTTAAGGAAGGAATTATGAGTATTTTGGAGGTTTGAGGAAGTGAATTTGATGATTTATGCATTTTATTTTATGAAATTGTGTAAATTAGGCATATACATGTGTATAAAACTTGTGTATTTGTATGTCATGGCATTTGTGTTGTATGGGAGATGGATAGAAATGATATGTACCCAATGTTTAAAGCTTAAATAATGTGGGAAATGGAGAGAAAACATAATTTATGGTGGTGAACATCACATGGTCGAATGGTAGGTTTAGGATAATTTAGTGGATATGCTTATTATGAAATGGTAAAAGTGTGTAGTTAGTGTGAATTAGTAGAAATAATGTATCTTGAACACTTAGTTCAAAGAAATGAGGGACTTAAATGGAATAAGTTACTATGGCTAAATGAGATGTTATGGTAATTATGTAACTTTAAGCTAAATTTTTAACATATATAGATAATGAGATTTAATGCTAAATAATGAAATAGTAAATTATATGAGGTAATGAAATAAAAAGTGCTGAATTAAATAATTTGAGGTGATTAAATGGCCAGTAAAAGAAGAGGAAATTATGTGATGATCATGCATGAAATGACATTAGGAATAAGTAAGGTTACCTTGTATAAGAAACAAACATAGTGAATATATACATATAGTGATATGAAGAGAGATGAAATGATGCTTGAGAAATGATGATGAAATTAAAGAGAAGATAATGACGTGATGTCTAAACCACTTAAGCAATGCTAAGAGAAATAAATATGATTAATTGTAAATCAAAACTACATGGAATGTAACTTGAGGCTTATATTAGTTAAACACCTACTAGATAAGTTGATTAGTCAATAAGGGAGTAGTAGCTGCTAGGACACTTTGGTGTTATGAAATGTTAGTCCACGAGGATGACTATGATATGATATTGATCTTTTTATGACGTTGTATAGGTGTAACCACCTTGAGGTCCATGAGGGCCACTACACATATTGAGATATGATATATGAAGACGGATGCAACTATCGAGGTTTATAATGAGGACCCCTATATAAGCTTTGAGAAGGGTGCAGCCGTTGAGGTTCTGAGATAGAACCTTCTACATAAATTGAGATTTATGATGGGTGTAGCCATCGAGGTCCAAAATGTAGGCCCCTACATAAGTTTAGATCTCGTTACCCAGTGTTTAAAGTGTAGTCTTTTGAGTATGGGCCACTTATTAAATCAATAAATATAACTAATTAAATTGAATGCAAATAAATGAGATGATAGGAATAAAAAAGACCTAATATGCATGAACTTCATATAACTTTGCTATATGTTGATACTTGACTATGATGCATGATGTGATTATGACTATGATGGAATGCTTGCATGACGCATGACATATGAGATATCATATTGCATGATGTGTGAGATTCAGTGCATGAATTATTAAATTCACCATTAAGCATATACTTAGTGTATCGATTGTCCTAATATGAGGTAGTAGATAATTTGTGTGGTTTAACCTCATTGGAGCAGCATAATGGTTAGCTTATTTTGGGGTATATTTCATGTCTTTTAGTTATGTATATTATAAGTATGTAGGTGCACTCATGTATAGGAGATAGACAACATTGTAATAATACTAGATGTAATGTTATAAACTATTGTTATACCTTATATGCATGCTAAGTATATATGAATTGTTATTGATATTAATGATGAGTTCTATTATGGATTAGAAGGATCTTGTGTGTGAGACTATGGATGATTAGAAGTGTTTAATTTAGAGGTAAAATTTTTGGATTGCTGCTCGAACAATCGTCATGCTGCTGCAATCTCGATAAATTGATATGAGTGGAAATTTCATAGGATTATTGATACCTGATATGCATAAAATATCTAAGATATTATGTCACTTTTAAACAGACCAGTATAAGGATGAATCACATAAAAAATTTGATTAGGAAACCTTAAGAAGTAACATTCCTTATTAGGTTAAATGAGTTAGGGGTGAGAGTAGTAAAAAGATGGGAGACCTACTAGGAAGTGGCATCTCTTATCCAGTTTGAAAGTGGATTGAGTAGGAGGTGTTACAATGTATGTATGGAATATTTATTCTTAGGTAAGGTATATGTATAAGTAAGAGTATAACACATGGTTTTAAGTAAAAAGATATATAAGGTGCATGTTATGACATTTTTTACAAGATATATGCATGAATGAGTGTATAGTGCATGATTCCTAGTATTAGAATGAAAGATGATTAACATGATATATGTTAATGTGAGGTATACTTAAATCTGGATAAGGTGGGTTTATAATGCATGTGTACCATATTGTTACATGGATGCACTTGTATTATGAGAATGTATGGAATGTGTACACATGAATAAGAAATTTATGTCATGGAGTAGCTATGCATAGTGGTGCAGGTATGCATGGAATATAAAAAGCTTATGTTATGAATGAGATATGTATGAATAAGTACTCTATAATGTTTATTTATTATTTCTACAAAGTATGAGTTTTCATAAAAACAAAAAATACATGAACATGAAGTTTATATCATGGAATAGGTACAATGTTAATTTACAATGTTAAACATGTGTACATAAAAGAAAAAAATGATACATGTTAGAGTATATAAGGATAAACATAAGCAATAAGCCTTCTAACATTATTAATCCCACATAAGTGGTCAAGCGATTCTTTCCTAGATGGCCTTACCTAGCGGGCTTACCTGAGTACTAGTAGGGGATACAAAGTTTCGACTATAGGCCTAATAGGGTACAATGAAGTCTCATATTTAAAGAGCATACAAGAATAATGGCCCATGACATTTAAGTATTGTTTGAGGTGAAATTAG
>CANXYI011492932.1:0-10791 GCA_948208565.1 Hura crepitans
AACTCTCGAAGTGTCCTTTATTATCTTTAAATGAAATGATGTCTTGGATATCACATATCATTTATTTCATAAGATGATATTTGATAATCTGAGCATCATATGCCCATGCTCTTTCCAAAGTTAGGAGATATAGAGGTAATCATATTACCATCCTCATGTGCTTTTACAAAAGCTTTTAACTCCTAATTAGAATTTTCATCAATCAAAGGAGGTGGAATATATGTGTCCAACACATATTTATCTTCTCACTTTTGAGAACCATTCTTAGATTTTGAAGTCATTTTAGTCAATATTGGTATAAATTCAAGTTATAAGACATTATCGTTGCGATGTTGTATGTGAAACTGAAAGCATGCTAAAGTATGATCGTGTATATATATGTTGCAATTTTAAGGTCTTTAAAATCATGCATTACTTCTACTATCTTATTATGAGCCAATAGCCATCACTAATTAATTCGAGAAAGCCCTAGTATCTATTTTCATTAAGGTTAAAGCTTTAAGTATGCTTAATAAGCCTAATTATTGACTAAATGGTAGGCATCATATGCAATTACTAATAATTGTGTTATCAACATTTGATACATATGTATCATATACATATTTCCCTAATCTTGCCTCATAATTATTAGCCTTGAGTATGCTTAGTTAACTAATAATCATGCTAAAATGGTTCCATTAATATGATTAAACATATCTAATGTAGCATGGGCTTGAGTATGCTCAACAACCTAATACTACAGAGAACTCTAGTTTAACTTGTATAAACAAAAGGCTTGCAAGTCTTATATTATTAAGGTATTTCTTCCCATTAAGTCTGGTTAGTGTTGCATACTTTGGTATGCTCATATAGAGGGTTTTCACATATTTTGGCCTGAACATGCATCTAATCTCATTAAATCAGACAAATGCTATTTAATCATAACAAATATATGATTTATCTATGGACTTTTACTATATTGATTTCCTTGAGCCAAAGGAAACCAATTTGGGTCAGACCTTAGGCAGTTATGCATGAATTACAAACCTAATAAAAAAAATAAAAGAACATTTCTATCTTTTTCTTCTAGGTCTTTTTTGTTAAGCCTTCTTCTCCACTTTTGCTCCTTGTATTTCTTCATCCTAATCTAACCCTATGTAATTTAATTACATATAATATAAATTAAAAGACCTCATATTACATGTGAGAGGAATTAGATGAAAAGAAAAATACAATAGATAAATAAGAGAAAAGCCTATGATATTTAGGCCCAATTTAAACAAAGAAAAATTCATGCAATGCAAATCAATCTCATTTGTCTTTGTCCATAACTAGTATTATGCAAAACATGCACCTTTAACATGCATTTCTAATGCACATAGTTAACTTGCAATTTTTAGATCCCACTTGGTTGAATTTAGTTTATTTTGTAACTCTTGTAAAATTAACATGCTATGTATGCTTAGCTTTGTGAAATTTTAAATATGGCAATTAATCTCATTAATCCAATTAATCAAATTAATTCCATATTTAAACATCCTTTATAATTTAGAAACCATTTTTGAAAAGGAAAAATTTTCAATCCAATTGAAAATTTTTTTGGGACTCTCAGGTTACATGTGCTTGAAAATATCAATTTTCTTTCAACTATTAGTCCAACCAATAATTAATTTACAAATATAATTACTTAATCCAATTTAACTAAATTTGCATCAATTTTTATTGCAAATTACAATAAAATCTTAGAATATTTAATTTAAAACTTTAAATTGCACTAATGCAAAATATCCAATTTCAAGCATTTACCAATAAACCAATTTGCATTATTTTGAAAAGTAATTGTTCAAAATGATTTGGACCTACTTTAGTAAGAATGAACATATAAAATCATATACATTGACCAACAAAATTAATCCAAGTTAATCAATCCAATTAATCAACTCAAAATTAATTTGTTGATCACTATTGATGAATATAGTAAATTTATACGACTGTTACGAAACTATGAATCCAATTCATATGCAATCTATTTTAGGCATTCAAAATATTTAAATTAACTTCATAATTATCCAATAATTATGAACAAATAGGTCTGGAATTGAAAGGAAGCAAAATCAAAATTTAACGGCATTAATAAAACCTTAATTAGTTTTATAGGAGCTATTAACAAACAAAATTATTTTCAAATAATTCTTTTAATTATCAAATAAAATCTAATTTTATTAATCAACTTCAAAATTACTTTTCAATCCCTAAAAAACTTATAAAAAATAATTTGAGGCTATAAAATTAAAAGAAATCATTTGAAAAATAGCCCTAATTTAGCCGTTTCTTGTAGTGAAAAAATGAAAAATATTATTCAAAATTTTTGTAAAAATAATAAATAAAATTCAATTTTGTCAGCTAGTTCTAGAATTTAATTTTCATGTGACACCTCTTACCCGTCCGGATGCTGGACCTAAATAAGGAGTGACACACAACCATACTTTAATCTTACTACTTATTCGGTTTCCTTAAAATATTTTCTTTACCCTTTTTTAATCAATTTCATATTCTCTTTGCATATAACTTATGAAAATCTGTCCTAACAAAAACCTCAAATAAGGTTTACTACTGGGGTCTTCGTGTCAAAATTTTGGCAACATAATAGCTATATTGGGACACTATCCCAAATAGTAACCTATATAAAACAACACTTCTAATATATTTAACCATATCTCAACATCAACTTGGTCCATCTAACCATCCAAAAAACATCAGCATCTCAAGTTAAATATATACAAAAATATCAACACTTGTCTCATATCCATTCTAAACCATACACATACACACACATAAACCATCATATATCAATGATAATCTTTAATACATCCTCTTCATATACATCTCCTATATGTATATAGAATTATTAAAAAATCACATAAACTTTATATACATTGTAAGCCCATGTTCATACATCAACATAAATATCACTATTTATACAATCACTTCTATTCTTTCTGCATATAGCATAAAATTGTGTAAACAACGTCGTCTTCAAATAAGCACTTGGTCTGTGTAACTAGGAGATTTTCTGTTTAGGCTATCTTTATAACTGTGCATTACAAACAAACAATGCGCTATGCTTTGTAGCTTAGTGGTGTATCTAGTACAGTATGGCATATTCCTTTACTTTTTTATTTTCACATTTAACACTTAAAATTACAGCCATTCATAATATAATAATATACTATGTTATAAATCAATAATACAACATGTATAAAAAGACATAAATAAATAAGGCATTATAACATATAGAAAATCTAAGCATGCATTACTTACAATATAGCACACATATAAAGGAAACATCATCTTAACTCATAATGATTCTATTAACTATTCATACAGAAGCATAATAAAATTCTTATACCTTATATTTTAGACATAATTACTATACTTGTTTTAAAAATTATCATGCCTTAACTCTTATCTTAACTCACAAGTTTGTCATGCATAAGCCACAATCTCATAATCTTTATCTCGTAACAAGATCATGTACATATTATAACATGCATACTTAGACATTTTAACATTCATTCATAAATCACCATCCATTAAGATCTAAAAAATCAACATTCAATTTATTGCATGATATACAACTTTATGCATAACATGCACATGTAGCATAACATGGTATGAATCCTAAACATAATGCATCACAAGATTATGTCTTGATATTAAAATTTATTCATTTTCATAACCATGTGAAGTCTTCTTTAAAATCTATTTATTTGGCCCATATCCAAGGAAACATGTACACTATGGATAATAGAGTATCATGGTGTGCAGTGGCCCTCATTATGGACCTTACCAGCTATTGCACCAGTATAAAACTCAAAAGTCACACATAGGGTAGGCCAGTATGACCCCTATAAACTTAAAGGTTCATTTACCAATGTAAGTTCGAAGACTAAGCATAATATAGACATGTAAGTCAGCATGAATCATGAGTCTAAGATCGAGCATAGCATGAGTCAATGCACAAAAAGTTATGTAGTGGCTCTGTTGAACCATTTGATGGCTACATTTGCATAGAAATACATGTAGTGGTTCTGTTAGACCATTCAATGGCTACACCCATATAGAAATATGTGCAATGGTTCTATTAGACCCTCCGGTGGCTACACCTATATAGAAATATATATGGTGGTCCTATTGAACCCTTTGATAGCAGGACCTACATAGCTACTTGTAGGCTCAAACATAGTACCTGCAAGCACCCTAGCAGTTGTTATCATTCCTAGTTAATCGGCCAACCTATCTGACTAAGCTGTTTACTAATATAGGCCAATAACCACATTTACTTTTAGTTTCATCATCTTAAAGTAGATTGAGTGAATTTTATCTTTAATTTGGTTGACATATGACCTTAAGGAAAATAAATGTCTTTTACCATTTATTAATCCCATAATATTTCCATTCACGAAACATGAGTAAATTGATTAACAAATCAACATATCTATCCTTTTTGCATAAAAGTCATTATCATAAGCAATTGATGAATGCTTAAGGCACCCATCCATTTTCATATTGGCCATTTTGCCATATCATCAACTTATCTTGCATTATGGTGTTTCTTAACTACTATATGCCATCCATATTATCATATCATGAAACATATATCATTTCCCATATCATGCCATTCAGCCATATCATAAGCTCATCATGTATTATAGTGTTTCACAACAACCATATAACATCCACATCATTATTTCATCTTTCATATAACAATAGTTTATATTTACACACACACACACACACACACACACACACACATATTCAAATATTTTCTCATTACACTACAAATGTCATTACATGTTCACTTGATCAATTCTTATACATATAGTTGTGCATTATTCATAGCATATATAGTATGCAACATTCACATAATTACATGCCATTGGCCATTTGGCTATACCTTTTTGCATATTCTCAATATTCATCATAATCACTTTAAATTATGCCTTATTTTACATCATGCATGCTTTACTTGTATGGTATTCACCATTCAATCAATGCCTTATATGTATCTCACACACTTACAAATTATAATAAATATTCGACTACTTAACATACATGTATTATTCATGCATTGTCTCACTTAAGGCACCATTTTTTATAATATTCGTACACATTATCATTTTTGTGTTCATACATTTTCCATATTATGTTTATCATTAAACATATGCATACATGCATACACTAATATGCCATTCAACCATTAAGCCTCTAAGCATCCATTACCATTTTAAATCATGTTAAATATCCATTCTTATGCCCATTTAATCATAAACATCACTTTATGGACAATCAACATCAATAGTAAGCATATGAGAGGTATACATATACATATATGCTTTATGGCCATTACAATATACCATTCGGCCAACTAAGCATATCAGCATCTTTTCATCTCATTTTAACTCATATATGCCTATAATTGCATCTACAAAGCATATAAACATACATGTGACTATGTTTCAATTTAAGGCTATTACATACATATACATGTTATATTATTCTTGGACTTAAACATATATAAGCACGTACATGTTATTGGGCTATTCAACCACCATAGACTCCTAGCTTACTTTCTATCATGGTTTATATTAAGCCATACACCGTATGTCTATACATGTATTTATATCCATTCTTACATATGTAACTTATTTAACATGCATAATTAAGCATATATCATCATGTATACCTTTATAAACATTACACATGTAAAATTTCTCATATCATACAAATCTCTTACATTTATACACCTATAACATCTCACCATGCCAAACATGCATTATTAAGGCATACAACATATAAATGCCATATGTAATCCATTTGGCCATATATAGATTTTTAAAGCAAAAATACATTTAATTATCATATGTAACTCATAATGCATTCAACATGTCATAAATCATACTCATATATCATTCAAAATGCCTTATCACATATTTTACATGGTATATGTCTTTATTAATGTCATTAATTCACATACTCCAACATTTAACACGTTTTTACTCATGTAAGCATATTATGCAAATTTAGACATTTTATTGAATTAACATAATTTAATTCAATTGCACATTCTATAAGGGATACACATACCTCAATAAGCTTAATTACTTTCCAAAAGCCTCATCAAGGCTTTAGTTCCCCTTTTTCCTTTTAGTTCTTTCTCTTCGAACATAAACCTCATCCAAAATTCAAAAATTCATAGAAATTAATACGTTACTCCATAATTTAAAACAACCCTAATTATCACTTCTTGGGCACTTAAGGGACCTTAGAAAAATATAAATCATCCAAAAACTCATCCTCAAAATTTTCAAGTTACTATTCACTATAATCTTCAAAAATTCATAATAATTAAATAACCAACAATTTTGCAAGTTGACTTGATAAATCACTTATTGGCATTCCATTGCATCTTAGAAAAATATAAAACCTTGAAAATAAACTATTTATCCTATACATGGTCACTATTCACCCACAATGTTCAAAAATTCATAATAAATCATAGAGTTATCCAAATTTGAATCTATCTTGATAAATATTTTCTTGGGCACTTATAGAACATTAAAAAATATTAGATTGAAGAAATCTTACCTTCTTCATAATTGGAATACTATTCACCCAAAATTCTCCTAATTTTATTCAATTGAGCCTTCAAAATTGATGCTAAGACTATATAAGAACTAAATCATTCCATAAATGGTGGATTTAGGGTGAGTTTTCATAGAAATTTGGGAAAAAAAGCTTGGGAAGCCCTAAAATGGCTTCTTGAGCTTTTAACGTGAAAGAGAAAGAAAAAGAGAAGAGATAATTGCAAGAAATTAAGTCTCATGAATGTACAAATCTATCTGATGATGGGTTTTTACACCTTAACCTATCAGTGATTTAACATGAAGAAACATAAGTTTAGACTTCCACATTTTAACCTATTGGCTTCATTTTATAGCATGAATATTTCTTGTAATAACTATCTTTAAAATAAATAATTTCACCCATGTCTACACACATATATATCTTATGGTGTCTTTAAACATATTATTGCCCATAGCTTTTATCTTTTTAACCAGTTTATAAACTTCATTTTAATTCCATCCTTTTCCCAAAAGTATTCCAACATATACCTTTAACCTTGTTGTGGGTTGACTCACCCAAAAAAAGAAATAATAGACTTTTACACATTAATCCACCAATGGACTAATGTGTAAAACTATGAATTCAAACTTTTTTAATATTAACCCACCAGTGGGCTAATGCTATATATCAGGGGATTTCATGAAAATTCCAGATTATGTATTAACCCAATTGAGGGTTAATGTTCAAAATCATATAGTTATACTTCCACTCCATAACATTAGTGTGACCCCAGCTCTTGGGTGACACTATTCACATCCTAAAAATACTATTCAAATATTGATATTTTGGAGCGTTACATTTCATTCCTTAGGAACCTAGAAAAAATAATTTGGGCCTGAAAATATTAAAAATATTGACTAAATAAAATTTTCTAAAACTAGTTAATGGATGTTATTTGAACTTGAGTTCACTATTTAATTAATTATTTTAATTATTAAATAAAATCTAATTTTATTGATCAGCCATAGATTTAAAATTTAGGTTGTAAGAACCTAAAAATAAAAGTTGGGGGTAACACTAATTAAATAACAAATCGAACCATACAACAATATTTTAGTTGACCAACAAAGCAAATTTTCACAATTTTAATTCATTCAAGCATATAAAATCCCAAAAATTCTAAAAGCTAGGAACAAAATTATTTCCAATCATTTTTAATCCATATCTAACCATTAAAAAAGGAATAAAACCAAAAAAGCATATAGAAAACTCGAACCAAAAATTTAAAGCTTAACCATGGGATATTAACAAACTGTGATAGTTTTTAACTTTTCAATAAAACTTGACTTTAATACCATTATTGTTTCCCATGGACTCATGCACAATAGAAATAAAATATCCAAAGAACCCAAACAGAGGTTAGAACTTTGAAAAATTGAAAAATAAAAATTTATATTAGAGGAAATCACAAAATAAGGATTTACCATAAATTCTCTATGCAATTCCTATATGCCGCTTTCCTTTTTATTTACTCTTCTCATTAGGTTGTCACGAACCACAATGATCCCTAGTTAGGTACACCTTGAAGGTAATTAATACAAGAAGTTCTTAGAAGAAAGTAACTTAAAAATCTAAGTGCTAGTGGGTTTTTCAAACAGACAAAGGAAGAAGAAGAAATTTGTGTGTTTTCAATTGTTTTATGTGGGAATTTCTACTATTGAAAATTTGTGTATGGTTGCTGTAGCTATAAGGGTTATTTATACTTTAAATAAACCCTTTTAGGGTCAAATTTTGACACTTAAAATCAGCCTTAAGTCAGACTAAATTGGACCAGACATTTGGCTCTATTCAGTCCTATGCGCATAAGCCTTTTAATAAGTTAATATGCAATCTACTTTAGTCCCACTTTCATTAATCCTATGTGGCATTAGTAGGCCCTATTTTGGATTAATAATTACTTTGATTTAAGGCCTTTTATACATTTTAAAAGCCCATTGAAAATTAGATGCAAGAATAATTAAAATTTGGAATCAACAAGGCCTAAGTCTAAAAACTCTAATTTTCTAAAAACCCCTAAATTTTTCGATTTCTCATTTGCAAATGGGCCCTAAGCCATTTTCTTATTTCTTATTCTTAATTAATCTTCCATTGATATCTCATATCATTAGAATATTCAATCTTATTGAATTTTTCTCAAACTCGTTTTATGTGTGTGACCCTATGGGTTTCTATAACAGTTTGGCAGTACACAATGAATTGGAGTCATAGTCCAGCTAGGACTCTATAGATTCAATCTTATTAAATCAATATCAATTCACCAATTGAATATCACTCATGTACAAGTCAAGAGAGGCATCTAGCCATGTATCATGACTACTTAAGTTCTAGAAAGTCAAGTGGCTTAACTTAATCCTTCTATATATAGTTACAATGCATTAAACTCTTTTCACCATCTTTTACCTTACCCAGTTTTGAGTATGAACTTGTGTCAAATCATAGCATAACTAAGTATGTCTAATTAAGCCCTAAACATATTGTTCTAATAATTTCACTGTTATTCCAAAAATGCCCTTTTTGAATCCCATTCACACATGGCATCTTACTTTGGCCAAAGATCATTGAACAATGATTACTTATTAGAACTATGAGATAAACTCCCTATTATAATCTAGGGTGGTGAATTACCTTATTAAAGACACTGTGTTCTAGGGCAGCTCTAGTGTTCAAATTTCTTAATAATGAATAAAGATTAAAAAAAATTCTGATAAGTAAGAATGTTATCTCTAAATTTCAAATCTTCTTCCAAAATAGAATCCAAATCAGCTTGACAAGCTCACGGTGTGACCTAAATGTGAGAAAAATAGGTGTTTATAGTGGGCTATTAGCTCAAGTTTAACACCCAACACTAGCATTATGACACCTTTTACCCAATCCAATCATTGGACCTGAATGGGGATGCATATACTAATGTATTATTTGAACTCTTATACAATCTTAAATCATTTAAAGCATAACTTAAAACCTTGTTAACAAAACAAGTATTTATAAAAATCTAGGTTAATAAAAACTTTTCCAAATCTAGGTTCAATTCATAATTAGGAAATTTTGTCTGAAAATTTGGTAGCATAACGGTTGTACTGAGACATTAACCCAAATGTTAATAGTAACTTATATAGTAAAACACACTTCTATAAACCTTTTTACATCAATCCTCAACTCTTATGATCCTTCTAATCACCCAAATCAACAAAATCTCAACAACGTAAACCATACAACAACATAAGTAACACACAAGCAAAATACTTCAAAAACTAGTTTTAAAAAAAGTTACAAACATATGAAATCTAAAAATTGACGTTTACATTCAACTTAGGCCTATATTTTCCAAAAGTACATCATATTAGTGCTTTATAACTATACATCATCATAATTTAGATATGTGTACCAAAAAGTATACCAAAAGAATCACATTCTCTTGACAATCTTGATGAGCTGAGGTTGTGGCTCAAACTATCTCTTTACTTACATATCGCAAAGATAGACGATGCACTAAGCAATAGCTTAGTGGTCTAATCAATATAACTTGTGTAATTATGTCATACAACATCATACATTATCATATGAATTATAAACATTCAAATAATTACATGATATGTGACACTGACATATAACATAAACATAACGCATTGTAAGCCATGCAACATACATATTGTCATACATCTTGTAAACCATTTTCATTTTCTTTTTATTGTCCATTTATTAAGCCTATAATCAAGGTAACATAAACATTATGGATAATAGAGTATCAGTTGACCACTTAAGCCATCAAAACCATATAGGCCCTGCACACATTAGACTTGAAGGTGAAAAAATAGATTCAAAGATCAGACACATTAGACCTGAAGGTCTCACATAAATCATAAGACTTAGAGGTTAACATATGGTAGGCTAGTATAACCTGTATGAACCCATAGGTCTATCTACCAATATAAGTCTAAACATAAAATAATAATAGACCTAAAGGCTAAAATGCATCGTAACCCAAAGGCTACAAAAAAACCTGAAGCTTAATACATCACAACCTAAAGGCAACTTAAGTACCTATTTGTTCATGCATCGTAACTCGAAGGCTATAGAGGTACCAAAGTACCCTAGCAGTTGGTATCACACGTAGTGGACTGGTCA
>CANXYI011492944.1:0-11883 GCA_948208565.1 Hura crepitans
CCTATAGTTGATTGCCTCAATTTCTCTGGAGGCCGTACAGAATTCGGGATTTGCTTGTATGATCTACTTGTAGGTTGACCAGATGGTTAGAATCCTATGGATGCTTTCTCTGGGTCACCACAGTGAATTGAGCTATATTCTGGGAAGATGCTCTACATAACATGACATTTGGAATAGGAAAGGATTAAGTTTAAGAAATATGACTATTTCTGGCTCACGAGGTACATGTCCTTGATTCATGTGATTTATGATTCCGTGGCTTCATGATGCCAAAATTCAACTGATTTGCTATTCTTTAAACTATATCATCTGGAATCTTTAGTTTGCTAGAAGTATAGTTGGACTGAAGGATATAGATGTTGGAGATGCCATAAAAATTGAGATCTAAACTTGGTCTAAGTTCAGACTTGGTATTGTAACTGTTATGGTCACGAGATTTCTAGATAGCTGCAACTCGTCTAAGGGAGTTGCGTACTTTGAAACTCGAAGGGAGTTGCCTACCTCAAACATGCTGGAAAATTCAAACTTATTTTATTGATTAAATTTAGCCTCTTTAAATAGAGGTTGCAACCTAGTAAAATAAGAATTCTTTTTTTAACTAGGAAATTACGATATCTTTTCTAATTAGGAAATATTAAAATAGGAAAACAAATATTTTGGAAATCCTGCTAAAACGAAAATACTTACTAAATAAAATAAAATCTCCTAATTATAAAAACTTATAAAATTATCATTATTAATTATGGCTGGTCTTCTTTCCATCTTTGACATATTAAAGGTGTAACATTACTCCCTTCCTAGAGAAAGAGCTTGTCCTGAAGCTCAAAATATCCCTAAGACCATAATTAATCTTTCAGCTATGATTACAAATCCAAATAGGCTGCAGCCACATTGGCGCTTGAAATAAATCTTTAAATTTAACAACTAATTGCTCCAATTTACTGCATGTTTCACCATGCAAAGTCCCTTGCTAAATATTTTTATTTCGTTTATAACATAAACACCCAAATCAAACTGAAGTTGGACACCCAGTTCAAAGAATTGGACTGTTGTAAAACCAACGTTATTCCAAGTGCTTCTTGAATCCAAGAGACTCTCGTACCCATCATACGTAGGAAATTCTAGTTTGATATATTTGGGCACTATGTCTCCTCCAATACTGCCAATTTGAGTTCCTGAACTTTCACTGCTGCTTCTTCCCCCAAAACAGATTCCTGAATTCTCGCTCTGGCTGGTTAGGTTGACAACACCCTGGTCATTAGTCTCTACCCTCTTGTCATGTGATAAAAAGCAGATTAACTTGGTGTCCACCTGCTCCTCTGTTCCGTTAAACATTGGAAAACCCAATTTAGTGTACCATGGCACTACATTTTGAGGAGGCAGATTGGGATGGTTTTTCTGCCTTTGAGGCAGGTTTCCATGGTTGTTACTGCTGCAAGTTCCCGCATCAACTTCTTTTCTTTAATTGCGAGCAGATTCACAGAAGAATTCTTGAATTTGCAGAGTTAATTGTTGAAACAGGGCTATCATCCGCGATTCAATTCGAGACACTGCAGCTGCTGTTGCTTCTTTGATAAGGGCTTTCATCTCTTCATTCTTGTCAAATGTTATTGTCACAAGATTTCTAGATAGTTGCAACTCGACTAAGCAAGTCTCACACTTTGGAACTAAGGGAGCTGTTTACCTCTAATTTGTTGGGAAATTCAAGCTTATTTTATTGATTAAATTTAGCCTCTTTGAATAGAGGTTACAACCCTAGTAAATAGGAATCCTTTAATTGGAAAATTACGAATTCTTTTCTAATTAAAAAATATTAAAATAGTAAAACAAATATTTTGAAAATCGTGCTAAAACGAAAATACATCCTAAATAAAACTAAATCTCTTAATTATGAAAATTTCTACAATTATCATTATTAATTACGGCTGGTCTTCTTTCCATCTTTTACATATTACAGTTGTGACAGTAGCTGCTCAAAGAGGATGACAAGTTTGTACAGCATTTTTGCCCGGTAGTTTAAGCAACATTTTTTTTTCACTCAACTATTATTCTCCTCAGTAAAAAAAAGGAAAAACAGTGAACATTATAGCCAACAAAAAATAATATTTGTGAGGATGGTATTGTTATCTTATTTTTTCTTGAACAGAATAATGTCAGGATTTTCATTTTGATTGATCAATGGAAGGAAACTTATCTTTTATGGTAGCTGTAGCTAATAAATTATTCAGTGTATGATAGCTACTAGCAGAGTGTTTGTTTTACTCTTTAACACATATATAGATGACTACAGCGATACAGCTGAAATGGTTGATAACCATTTGTTTTTAACTTTGCAGGATCTACTGTGATAAGCTGTCTCTTGGTTTCTAATATGCTAATTTTTCTTTTCTGTCAATTTCCAACTCTTGCAGGTGATGAGCAGCAGGGTTGTGTGAACACTGCCATAATGAAAATTAAGGTAAAATTTTGAGACTAATGATTTAATGTATGCACAATTATTTCTGTGACACATGATCCATGTTTTTGGTTTTTAGAATGGCGAAACAACTTACATGCACGTGCATCAGACATGGGTGGAAGGATCAGGAGCTAAAGATCAATCAACCTGGCTCATCTAGATCGTGCTTGCAACTTTCTAACATTGTTGCAGATAGTTGCAATAAAATTCTTCTATTAAAATAAAACACATGATACGATACTTCTGTAATTGATGATAGTTGCGTGAACATCAATCTTGTGAACTGGGAATAAGGGCTTTCATAAATTATTACATGAAATACCAATTTTTTTTTTTTTCAGAGGATGCTCTCTCGTATGTATATACCTCACAGGGTAAAATTTTCACTTGTAATGCTAATTTTGGGAGTATATAATATTTATATTGATGGCAGTTGCGATTGAAATATTAATTTACAAACTTAATATTGTAGAAATACCGAAGTATATAAATGGATAACTAGACTCGAGAGGATCATGAATATTTCATAATTTATTTA
Organism: Hura crepitans; assembly: GCA_948208565.1. Taxonomy (NCBI): domain Eukaryota; kingdom Viridiplantae; phylum Streptophyta; class Magnoliopsida; order Malpighiales; family Euphorbiaceae; genus Hura; species Hura crepitans. The sequence continues at coordinate 2,997 of CANXYI011492944.1, forward strand.
TTAATTGCATGTAAATTTTCGACCCTCATAGATATCAGCTGGAATTCTAAGTAATATAGCTACTAAATTTGTCTGACAAAAGAGGAAATTGTAATAAACTGTTTGAAAAACGAAAGAGGAAAAGAACACTTGCTTGTGTAGCATTTGAAACTCTTAAAAAAATGCAAAAGGAAATCAGAAAAGGGCCCAACCGGGATCGAACCGGTGACCTCTTGATCTGCAGTCAAATGCTCTACCACTGAGCTATGGACCCCATGTTGAGTGAATGGCTTCTATATTTTTCTACAAATTTCATATTATAAAATTATAAATATATTATAGATAAATATGGTGAAATCTTTTACCATTAATGGTATGTTTAATATGAGATTAACAAAATAAATTTAATTATTAATGGTGCAAACTTTTCACGGAGTAATAGTTAATTTTTAAAAAAATAATTTTATTTCATGATGTTTAGTTCAATATTGAAAATAAGATTAACTATTAACCCATTAATCTTTTCCATATTTGATATAATAATTAACAAATTAACATCAAGCGAGAAATTAAAATTTAATTTATTTAACTTGAAATAATAGCATTTTAAACGCTACACTATAAATAAATAATGTAATGAATATGCATTCATTAAAAATGATATATTAACTTAATGTAAATTTTAATCCAAAACATATTAATAGCTAAATAAAATTAATTATTACTCGTATGATCATTTAATTGTGTATCAAACATACCCTAAGTATGAAACAATTAAATTATAAAACTTCAAGTGCAAGACCAATCACCCTTAAGAAACATAATAGTGGGAAGATTACTTCATTTGTTGATACCACAAAGCTTCTTATTTAAGATACTATTTGGAAAATATTAATTAAAAAAAATACCATACTATCCACTAGTCCATAGCCTTTCTTACGTGTCATTCCTATCAACCATCCCACGTGGCAGCTTCAACCTCCCATTCACGGACACGTGTGATATTATAAATTGAAAATTCAAAAAATAAAAAATAAAATAAAGAGAAAATCATTATCCATCATCACTCCTCTTTTTGCTTCCATTTCCATAATTCAATGTCCAAGCCCATCTCTCTTTTCTCTCTATAATCTCTCCGTCATTATAAGGGATGGGTGTGGTGTGAAATTAATCATATTTCTCTTATCTCATATCATCGTCGTCATCATCTTCTTCTTCTTGATCTTAATGGGTCTAAGAATCGTTTATGGCGTCGTGTTTTTGTCCTTTTCATGTGCCTGTTTCAAGCTTCTTCACCTCTTTCTTCACCCAGTTTTTTACTTCGTTTCCTGAAATGAGCTATCAAGATCTTGACTTTCCATAAGGAAAAGGCTAAATCTCAAATGGGTTAGTCTTAATTTTACATTTTCTCTTCATTTTATACCCTTTTTTTATTGATTTGTTTAAGTTATAATGGATTAAAAGAAAAAAAAAGTTTGCAATTGGGATTTCTGTTTCTGTTGATCCTTCGTAGCATGAGAGTGTACTGAGGCTGCTTGTGTTTGGGTTGGTTTTGTGGATCTTGTGGTGTATTGGTGATGGCAGTTGAATGAAAATTTTCTATATTTTCTGTGTTTGAGCCAATTTAGCATACCACCTAATTCATGTTGGCAATTTCTCTGAGCTGTTAATGTTTGATTAATGATTAATCGATATTGTCTGTATGCTAAGGTTAATGAATTTTATACTTTAAAAAAAAAAAAAAGAGTTCCTGAACTTTATAGTAAAGATTTTATGTTCTTCTGGAGATCTTCAAAAAACTGTACTCTGTGAATCAAAATGATATAAAATTGGAAAACTGATTGAGATGTGATTTCCATATTAATTTGGACAAAAGAGGGTCATTTACCCTCTTGTGTACAGGACAATCCAGGATTAAGAGTTGGAGAAATTATAGAAAATAAGAGATTTGAAGTTTAATTTCTTTTCCATTAATTAAAACTGAAGAGCATATTCATCGCCAAGTCAACACAGCTACTGATTTTCTTGCCAACAAGGCCGTTTTCAGAAAGAACCTTTCTTTGGGCATGAAGCATCTCCTCCGGATATAACTCCTTTTCTTCATAGTTTGCTTTTCTTTTTTTTTTTTTATTGAAATTCGGTTTAAATCGAATCGATCCCTTTTAGAAAAATTATTTTTTTAATTTTTTTTATTTATAAAACTTAAACTCAAAATGTTGTACCGAAACGCTTATTAAATTCGGTTTTCTTTTGTTATCATCTCAAATATATATAGAGAGAAGTATAATACAAGAATAATTAGTTAAATATAAATTTTACTACCTCAATTTCAAGTAAATTGTCGCTTTTTTTTTTCTTTCACAAGGATTAAACTAATCATTTATTTATTTTAATTTTATTAAAAAATATTTTAAAAAGATTAAAATATCGCTTTCTAATTTTGGACAATCATATACTCCTTTATTAATTTTCAAAATTATTGCTTCTTTATTAGTTTAAAACAACTATTGTGCATAAGTATTGTTAAAAATTTTGAATTCGTTAATTATTTTTCACTTCCTATTAAATTTTATGAGCATTTTAAATTTAAAATTATGAATTTTTTCATTTCTCATTAAAATTTATGCTATGTATTAAACCATACTGAAACCAATAAAAAAATATAAATCATTTTCTTTTTGACTTTAAATGAGTCTCATCAAATTCTTATATCTGACCTAATAAACAGAACTTGACCAAAAAAAAAAAGAGAAATTTAAATGAAGATAATGAGAACGCAAATTAGAGTTTTAATCCATTTTTTATACAAATAAAAAAAGTAAAGAAAATAATAAAAATATAAAAATTAAATGAAGTAGCAATAACGGCGTTAATAACCATATGAAGAGCAAAATTAAAATAATTATAATAAATATTATTTTAATTTTATAATACAACAATTTAGATGGAACAATAATTTTTAAAAAAAAATGTGACAACTTAAATGAAATAGAGGTAATAGATAAAAAAAATATTTTTAAATCTAGTATATGAAACATTACAAGAATATTTATATTTCTTCTAGAATATATTGGTATTCATTATTATTCTATTAATTGTAAATTAGACTTAGAAATTTCATAGCAATTACGCCAACAATTTCACCTTATGTTTATTAAAAATTACAAATATTCTTCAAATTATTTAATATTAATTCTTTTGAATAAAAATTAGAGTTCAAATTTTATAAATAAAAAAATTAATATTAAAAGAATTTTATTTTACAAGTAGTCAATTAAATTTAAATCAAATTTTAGAATCTCTATAAAATAATGTATAAATATTATATATTATTGGAATGTTAGGCAAACCTGCGAAAATAGGGGTCTTCTTAATAATAAAATTAGCTAAGAAGAAATTAAAAAATTAATTAAGTCTTAAAAAATATAATTACATTATATAATAATTAATATATGATTTGATTCATTATGATAAGATCCTATCTATTTACCTACTTTATAGAATATAAAATAGGTTTCATATTTTTGTTTTATAGTTAATCCACATCTTTCAATCAAGAAGCTATTATAGTTTGACAAAAATTAAAATAAAAATTCAAAGCTGCTTTAATAATTAAGTAAAGACTTTATTAATTTTTTTCATTTTCTCTTGATAAGATGTTTTAGGTTTGAATTTTTTAATATAAAATATTTTTAAATATTTAAAATAATTATTTTATTCTTTTTTATAAACTTGTCTAATTTGTTAATGGTTTGGATAGGGGGTATTTAAAAAAAAAAGATTTTTACAAAATAAAGGGATGAGATTAATTAAAACTGTCAAATTGAATTTATGCTGTTTGTCATTCAATTATTGCTGGGATATTTTATCCTAATTGTGACTTTTTTTCTTAGAAAATTCTTATTCAATCAACATGTATAACCGAACAAGTAATAAAACAAATGAGATGTTCTGTTTGTTTGGTAATATTTATTTTATTGATATTTGAATTTCCTTATTTATTTATTTATTTATATTTAAAAATATAAAAATTTTGATCAATTTAATTTTAAATACGATAAGAATGGTTAACCAATTTAATATTTTTTTTTCATTTAATTCAAACAGAACCCACAGAATCAACCTTTATTTTCTCAAGCAGGAAAACAAAATGTAAAAAAAAAAATATGTGTGTCTTGACTTGGACATTAATTTAATTTTGAGCAGTAAACTATATTTCCATTATTAATTTGGATATTAAGAGATTTATTTTCTAAACAACTATGATATTTTTTTTTTGCCAAAACGTGGAATTTTTATGGATCAATCTATAATATTATATTTCAATTTATTATTTAATTCATCCATTTATTTTATTTTTAGATTTTTTTAATTTATTTTAGATAAATCTTGTCCTAGAACAAGTATTTGTTAACAACTCATGTTACTTGTTGGTTTTAGTTGATGTATCTGTACTTCTCTTCCAGCTCATATCTATAATATTTTCCTTTTCTTATTGTATTATACATTTCATTATTATTCTATCAGGAATTAAATATCACTCAAACAATTAAAATTTTAATTATTTTAAGTGGTCAGAATTTAATTTTTACTCCATCAAAAAAATTATTATTTTGCCAAAAAAATACAATTAATTATATCAAATTATTGTTATAAAATGGTTAGTAGAGTGAAATAAGATTGAAAGATTCCTTTTTTCATAGGAATCATCTCTAAATAATTGAAAGTAAATATCTTCCTATTGACTTTGTTCTATATGAATTTAGATTATTTTAATTGATAAACTTTGCTTCATTTGCATGTATTTCTAGGGCAAATTCGAACTAATAATATCTGATTAATAATATGTTTTAAATATAAAATAGGGTAAAAAAATATTAAAATCTGAAAATTTTATTAATGGAATTTAAGACTATAAATAACAAAAAAAAAAAAAAAGAAAGAAAGAACGAAATACAATCCAAATAATTTTAATTATAGTCAATTCCATGTGAAAGAGTGGTGCTGGTATTATATATTAAAGGCGTTTTATGGGCTTTTTCTTGTGTTGACCGTCCATTGCCAAACTCTTTCTCTCTTCTTCTTCTTTTTGTTTTTCAATTTTTCCGCGTTTAAAAACTGCAACGTTGTTCTTCTCCTTCTTTTTTAATTGTTTTTCATATCCCTATAAATCTCATAAAATGTTAACTCTTTAAGAGAAAGATCTAAAAAAAAAAAATGGATAGTTCTAATATGGGACTTGGTTTCATGGCTGCCTTTGCAGTTTCAGGCAGTGTTGTTCTCATTGCTCGTCAAGTCCACAAACGTCTGCTCTCCGATTTCATGAAGAAGATTGAATTTGAATTAACGGGTATTTTTCTTTTTCTCTTTTTCTTTCTTATTGTTCATGTTTTCTTAACGTTGATCAACCCATAAAAATTCGTACTTCAGAACCAAGGAGATCATGCCAGCAGAAGAAGAGGGTCCGATTTGCAGAGGATGTAAGAGAGGCAACAGCAAACAAGAAAGAGAACAGAAACAAAAGTTTGTTGAAGGTAAGAGAAGATAATAAGCAGATGAAGAAAATGGAGGAGGATTTCATTAACCAGAAGAAAGTTCGTTATGGTGCAAAATTGTTTGAGGCCATGCCTGAAAATAGGAAAATTTTGTATCAAGGAATCCTCAAGTACAGAACCCTTCAGGGTTGTAAGTTATCATCTGCCTGATTTTTTTTTTTCCCTCATGGAAAAAAAAAATCAACTTGTAAATTTTGAAGTCAATGTTTTTTCTCCTTTGGGTTTATGTTTGGTTAATTTTGTTGTATTTATAAATATTGTAAAATTAGAAAATTATATGCAGCTTGTATGTTTTACATTAATTTGAATTTAGATTCTGTTTCTGGGTTCATAGAATCCTTATGGAATCTAGTTTTTCTTTTTGGCCTTTTTGTGGTAAATGCATAAGCATGATTCAGTTGACCAAAATTTGATACATATTGTATTATTTTTATTATCATAAGATATTTATATATAAAAAAAAAAACTATAAAAGTTGTTTTGCCTTTGAAGTTAGTTCTTTCATTTTTTAATTGTTGCGTATCAAAAAGAAATTGTTTAGTTTCACAAGTAATTACCATATAATCACTTTTTTTAATCTCAGACTTTTTGTCATAGTGATAAGGTTTTTTTTTATCGTTTCTAAGAGATTTCAGATTCGATTCCTACCGATCCATCTTTCGCACGCGTCACATACACACATGTGTACCTCTTGCTTAAGAAAAATTACGCGAATTTAGCAAATAGGAGGATGGACCAGAGGCATCTGGCCTAACACAAATAAGCATGACCACTAAACTGTCCTAAATTTAGATTGGATATAACCTAATGATATGACTATGATGGAAAATGGAAACCTCAGAATTTGGATATTTCCACAAAATGAACTAATCTCACGTGTAATGTCTGGTTTCTATAGACATAATTCCCCCCCGGCCCAGCATTCCTATTCTGATCCTAACTCTATTGTAATGCAGAAGCTGAAGAATTCTTCAAGAAGGATGAAAATAAAACTAGATTAATTGATACATTTTTAAAAAAGAAAGTGAACTCTAGATTAACATTAATATAACTCTTATTAATTAAAATATTATTGAGATCAAAGCCACAGCTTGTGTTTCATTTTCACATCATCATCACCACCACCATGACGTATTTTAAACGTTTCACAGTCGAGAATATGATCGGATACAATGAAATGAAGATGCATAATTTTATCTAAGAAGAAAGTCATATGAAGAGTTTGACTCTGTCAAATAGGGACAAGAAGCTTTAGAAAATATATTGCGGTTAAAGCTGCATTCTATTGACTCGGACAATTCAAACTTCTGTTTCAAGAACACAACCGCCCATTATTTTCACACTTAACTGTGATAATGCAGAGTCTTGCATCCATTGACTTCAAACAGTCCCTCTCTAACCTGGGAATGTCTGCCAAAATGATTGAAAGCCCTTAATCCCATTTTGGTTTTTCTTACTCCAGATCAATGGTAACAGGAGAGACTTGCAATGCCTTCATCAAGAGACTATAGAAATGAGTACGAGGTCACCAACTGAAGCTAAGACATCACATTTCACCGACGACAACCAGACCCTCGAACTGAAAAATATAAACCCAAAGGACAATTCTATATAATTAAGTTTCAAGACATCTCTATAATTTTTTGCCGCTTTTTCGACCCGATTTTTCCAACAGCTTCACTTGAAGCGTCTCTTCCAAATTTAGACACTTTGTGTTTTAATGATTTGTCATTATCGTTATCGTCATCATCATCATCATATTCACTAACTTCTTCTTCGTCACTTGTACCTTCTGATTCTGTTTCACTGCTATCAGAATCTGGAGGAACCAATGGTTGACCCATACTAATTGCAGATTCAGCTGCAGCTATAGCTTCGGGAGTATGAAGATCAGCAATACCAAGCATCAAATCCTGTATTAAGATGCATCAATAGTTGGATTAGAGTCACAGTAATCATGGCTGCAGCTACCTGAGGCAGGAAAAGAGGCTCAATTACCATTTCAATGATGTCCGATTCTGTTCCCGTGAGTGCTTCAACATCATAGTTTTTAGGATTTTCCTACAAACAATTAAGGAAAATGCAAAAATAATTATAAGGGGCGCTCTGAAGATGCTGATAAATGAAATATATACCCAAATTTAAGAAAACACACTTTGGAATCTTGCTGCAACTTTTTATTAGCTTCAGATATGACTCCTAAGAAGTCTTTCACTTTCCCCAGAACTGCATCAATGGAATTAATGTTAGCAAAAACTGAAGGTTGGCAAGATCAAGTCCAAATTTTGAAACCATTCAAATATAAAATGAAGATATTTACTAAATGGTCAAATAATATATCCACCCCAATCTATCAGTTACTATGTGCAATATATTACTGGTTCTCTTTTCAGGCTGTTCTGTGTTGGACTTACAAACGGAGGTGTGAAATGCAATATATCTTCAACCATCAACTTCTTCCAAAAAAAATTAAAAAGGAAAAAAATAAGTTTCAAGATGTTATGATCCCTCGTGGCCAAATGCCATCCTGATATATGTTTCAGTTAACAATTTACCCAAAAAAAATTAATGTCTCTCGTGAACATTCTACCCATTAATGTAGCAATACCTAAAAAATATTAGAATAGAACTAAACTTCAGGGTTAAATTTTCAGTTTGTTACTTTGTATAAGCATTTAGAGACAGCAAATGGTAATCTTTTTTCCTAATTAAAAAGAGCAATCTCATATTTGCAAAAGACAGCTAGAGGAATGAGAAAAAGATATGAAAGCAACATGCTCTAAATGATTGAAAGAAAGCAAACCACTAAATGGCTCCAACAAGGTCTAGTTTTTCAGCAGCAAGATTCAGATTTGATTACTTTTTTGGTACTACAGTTAGCGAAGAGATGAAATAACTTTGACAACCTCACTGGGTATGAACAAAATAAAGACCGTAGAATAGTGGGAATTCTACTACTCAATGTCAAACTATTGACACCAAAAATTCTGAGATAGATAGTCTAGTTACTAGATATTTTACTAAACATTTCAGTCAAATAGAAGTAACCTTACAAGTTGAAAATTAGCTATAAAGAATGTTCAAGGATGAGGCCTGCATGACAGTTCGATCAAGGATGCTCAGGGTCAAGGCCTGCATGACAGTTCATTGTCCTTATTCAAGCTTCTATGCAACATAGGAAGATGGGGGTAAATGACGATAATTCCTCGATCAAAGGCTAACCATTATAATATTATAGACAATCTCTCCCAAGAGAGCAAAGGCAATATGACTCTTAAAACTCCTAAACCACTAAATACAGTGAACTTCAGAAACAGGGACCTTCTAAGATGGTAAGACATGAAAGATTTTAA
>CANXYI011492945.1:0-10366 GCA_948208565.1 Hura crepitans
GTTAGGCTTTATAGAGTACCTTCGTCTACCATTTTAGATAGAGATCCCCATTTTACATCAAGATTTTAGAGGAAGCTCCATAATTCTATGGGCACTAGACTCAATTTTAGTACAGCTTTTCATCCTCAAATGGATGGTCAGTTAGAGAGAATCATTCATATTATTGAGGATATGCTTTAAGCATGTGCCATAGAGCTTAAGGGCATTTAGGATAAGTATTTGTCATTGGCAGAATTCACTTACAACAATAGTTACCAAGCTAGCCTTAGTATGGCTCTTTATGAGGCATTGTATGAGAGACAATGTAAGACCCTTTTGTGTTAGAGCAAGTTGAGTGAGCACAAGCATATGGCACCATATTTGGTCAAGGATACTAAAGAGAAGGTAAAGATCATCTGAGAGAGGTTAAAGGTTACTTTAGATAGATAAAAATCCTATGCAGATTTGAAGAGAAGAGATATTATGTATGAAATTGTTAATAAAGTTTTTCTTAAAATATCTCCATGGAAAAAGGTTTAGAGGCTTGGTATGGAATGAAAGTTGAGTCCGAGGTTCATTAGACCATACGAGGTCATAGAATGTGTGGGTCCATTAGCCTACAGACTAGCTTTACCTCAAGAATTACATAGATTCATAATGTGTTTCTTATCTCGATGATGAGAAGATATAGATTAGACCCCTTGCATGTGTTGATAACTAAGGAAGTGGATATATGACTAGATTTGTCATATAAAGAAGAACCTATTTGTATCCTAGCCAGAGAGGTCAAAGAATTGCAAAACAAGACTATTCTATTGGTGAAAGTCAAATGGCAACATCACGACATGGAAAAAGTGACATAAGAGAGTAAAGCTTAGATGAGAGAGCAGTATCCACATCTTTTTGAATCAATTATGTCAAGGACGACATCTTTTCTAAGAGGGCAAGAAATGTAATGACTTGAAAATCCTGACTCTCATGAATGGTACTTCCCGAGGTGAATAGTGCTTTTCAAAACTCGAGTTGCACTAAATGTACTGATGGATAGTATTAATTATGAGAGAATTTTAGGCAATGTTTAAAGCCAATCCGAAGTCATTCGAATGATTAAAAATGCTAAATAAGATTTTACAATAATGTCTTATGAATAGTGCTGTAGGTAAAGTTGAATTATAAATAAAATAAAAATTTGCTCAAAATAATCTAAAACTGTTATGACTTGATACTCGAAATTTCTGAATAGTGCATTGGTTTTGAAATCGAAATTTTTGGAGATAGGGAAGTATTTTCACTTAATTTTTGGGATATAAAATGCATTAATTTTTTAGTTTTCTTTCATTTTTTGGGCTCGATATTTTGAGGGGATTTAGGGCTTGATTTTATGGAATTTTACGGACATAAATGGGGGGGGGGGGGGAACCAATACGCTTATCGATTATAATGATTTTTTGAAAAAGGGGAAAATTGATTCTTTTTGAAAACTATAAATAAGAGGGACTCTTCCATTTCTAACCCCACACACACTTTTTCCCTCCTATTTTCCTTCGAAAAATCATAACCCTTCCTTCTCCCTTCTCCCTTTTAATTTCTTTCTTCATGGAGTGACCCACTCTGTGAGTTTACACTTGAATCGAAGAGCATCTAGAGATGAGTCCGTGCACACCAAGATCACCAGGAATGGCAGAGTATTTTAGGAGAAAAATCGAGAAGCCATTTGAGGTAAATAGTAACCTCTCGACACTCGAGTATTTCTTTTCTACTAATTTTATTTTTCACAGGTTCCTAGGGTGTCGTAGAGCTCGTATCTAGGCTTAGAATATTTTTTTGACTTATACATTATTTTATATTATGTTTTAAATTTTGTACCCTTTTTATATTCGTAGGCGAGGCATTGACTTGAGCCTTCCATGGCATGGAGAAGGTTTAGGCTAGCTCTGGGTATCCTGTATGACTCATTTTGGTATGTGTAATCAGCTTAATTAGGAATGAAAACCATGATTTTTATTATGACCAAATAATCACATATTAGTAATAAATTCCATTAATTGTTATAATGCCTAATAAATGTGTATATGTGTGTATAACATTAAATGATGTTATTACCTGGGATGAATGTGATGCATGATGAATGTATATGGGCCGAATGGTCCTTAAATGATGCTATATTCATTTATGTGACAAAATGACCCTATAATGTTGTTATATGACGTTAATGTTAAATGACCACATATAATCACTTATGGGAACATGAATTTAATTTTTGGTTATCCAAACATGACATATAATTATAAATGTGTATATACATGTGTTTTAATGGCCTTAGGCATGTGGAGGTTGAAGTTCATATATGTAAGCCATGTATACACAATAATGGATATGTACGTTAATGACTTGAAAATGATGTTTTGTGCTTAAATGCCATTCTAAATGTGCACTTATAATGACTATAATGTGTGTGCATGCTTTATGATGGCCAAATGCCATTTTGAACATTTTAGGGTTAATACCATGATTATAACCCAAAAATGCATGTTTATCGCTAAAATATCGAAATTATGTGAAAAATGGCAAATAATGTGATATGTGTTTGTCGTGCATAACCTTAATGCATTAGACACTTTAAGGCATGTTAATGATGCAAGAAATGATGAAATGCATGTTTTATGATGGCCAGATGAGTTTTTCTAATTGTACACCTAAGTTATATGGCTACACAGTGTTTTGAGCATATGTAAGCCTATTTTTGGCAATGTTATGTTTTAGTTAAGACATGTTGCTTAGCATGATTATTTAGGCCCTCGCTAAGATGCAAAATGGCAATTGGAATGCATGTATGTGTGAGATGACAATAATCATGTTATGTGTTAAAATGGTTAAAAATGAGATAATCGACTAGTTTAATAATGCCTATACAGTTAGACAACCTAGTATAGATAGGTTGACTGGTCAACTAAGATTAGTAGCTACAATGTTTACCTTTGGGTATTAGGCCTTTGGGTCATGATGCATATTTTTATGCCGACGGGCACCAACCTTTCAGGCAACTATTTAGCACTACATATGTGTGAGCTGTTGGGTTGATGCGTTTTGTATTTAAGGATACTAGTGCCTTTAGGTACACTATTTAAGAACCTTCAGGTAGCCCGTTATCCACTTCCAGACTTGGAAAGTTGTCTCTTTAGAATGGCTAGAAATTAGACAAATAATTATAATAAAAAGGATAAATGTAGTTTTTAATTGGTTAAGTGAGAAATAATGTTAGTTTCATTTTTAAATGATTTATTATGTGTGACATTGGTATTTTTGGTATAATGTTAGGTTTAACACATTAATATGATATATATAATGTATGTAGAGTTTTATACTCATAATATTGACAAGTTAATGCATATAAGGTCTTAAAACCAAAATATACGGGAAATGGCGCGTTTGTATGACAATGGATCATAATGCATATTTGTAGGTTTGTTTCCATGTAAATTAGAGCATATGTATGTTTATGACCAATATGTGAATACTTCATGCATAATGCTTTGTTTTAATTATGCTAACAACAATTCGGCTGTGATTATGGATATAATGTAGTTTCTGATTATTAAAGGCAAATGAGTGCTAAATTTGCATAATTTTGTTATTTTTGTAATGTGCGCATATGCATTGTATTTAAATGACTCACTTAACATATATTTCAAAAATGTATGCTTAAATTACTCTACCTAGTTAAAGTGATTACACCACTAAGTGAAAGCTTAACGCATTACCTATTTGCGATGCATAGGTAACAAGGCAGCATATTAGAGCAAAAGCTTCTAAATATCAGAGACACTAAGATAACCCCTAGTGGTTATTTTTTTTACTTTTTGTAATAGTAATTGTGATGTAAATGTAAAGGTTAATAGTTGGTGTGCTCTTGTGATCCCGAAGGGATTAGGTCTAATCTGTATTTTGCAGTAGGTTTTTGTACTCAAATATTTTAACTAATAACTTTGTTTTTCTGCTTCTTGCATATTTGTATGTTAATTTATAAGTTTGCATGTGAGAATGTTGGCTATGCAGAGCTTGAGCCTCATTGCATTTTAGTCATTTTAAAGGGTAAAGAAGACCTCTTGAGTTGCAAATGAGTTGATGTTATAGAAGTGTTTTTAAGCAGGCAAATTTTGGGAAAGTGTCCCAGTACAACTGTTATGCTGTCGAATTTTCAACATGATGACCCTAATGCTTACCTCAATTTGCATTCCAAAATGGTTTTTAATGTTTTGTTTTATATTTGATTCAAGAAATGTTTTCTTATATAAAAGTTTTAGATTTAAAGTGGTTTTGGATAATGAAATCAAATATTAATATATGGTGGCACTCCCTACTCGCATCTGGTGTATGGGTTAGGTAAAGGGTGCTACAGGGATTGATACAACTTGATACTCAAATATTCCAAATAGTTAGTGAGCTCTAAATTGAAATTTTTGGATATCGAGAAGTATTTTTACTAGATCAAGTGAAGTTAAAAAGTTATGTTTCAATCAATTTTTCATAGTTTTTGAGCTCAAGTTTTTAGAGGCTTATGGGGTATGGTTTTAATAAATTTTTGAGAGTTATATGAAGGAAAAAAATAAGATCTCTAATTTAAAAAAATGGAAAAAGGAATGAAAATTCAATTTTCTTTAAAGGCCTACATATATATAAAAGGGTCAAAATAGGAGTCAACTTTGGAATAGTGCCTCTATCTTCTTCTTCTATGATTAGTCCAACTAACACCACTAAGGGAGATAAATTCTTCATTTTTTCTCATCCATTCCTCTAAATAACACCAAATCAAAGCATTTAACACAAAGCTAGCCCCTCTATAGCCTTTAAACACTAATTTTAGCAAGTGATCGAAAGAAAATTGAAGGAATTTGAGGTTTAGGGTCTTGATAAATATTAACCCTATTTTTATTGGGTAAGTTTTTTCGAGTTTTGACATTTTTCCTAGGTGCCCAAGAGCATATTCATGTTGTCAATTTTGATTTTTGAAGGTCGTGTGGTTTTATATGAATTTTTACAAAATAAGTATGTATTTTACAATTTAGTCAAGTAACAATCAGAAGGATAAGGGGAAAGACAAGGTCTAACTAAGCTCAGTGGCATATTTTAGACTCATTACAAGTGTAATTATAGAATTTTAATTTTTATGTGTGCGTGATTATGCATGATAATGAGTATGTAAGTGTTTTAAATGCCATAAATGAGCATTAATGAATTTTTATGATGTTAGATAAGTTATATGCTATGATTGTAATGATTGAAAGGTGTTGAAATAAATGGTGGATATTAAAAGAAGGTATGGCTAAATGGCCTAAGTAGGCATGTGTGTATGTGAATTGGGTAATATGATTGTATATTGAGTTATTAACATAAATGATGATAAAATATGACTAAATTCATATATTTTATGATAATGGTCATGGTGGAATGTACATGTTAATGAGAGTACGCATGATGGTTGAAATGGTTGTATGAGCTAGGAGGCATGATTGATGATGAGTATTAATGTATTATAGAATGCATGTATATGTATGGTGATGTACGAATATGATATCATGTTTTAGTGCATGGAATTTGTCAAATGGACATATGTGTGTTTATGTACAGGCTATACCCAAATGGCCTAAATTTTAGGGGTGTGTGTGTGTATGTTGAGTTATACATGCCTAACAAGTTAAATTCTTATAAATTAGGATTTTATGGTATTATTTATGTAGTGTGCATAAGAAATGTTAATATTTGTTAGAAGTGACACTTTGTGTGATGGCCAAATAAGTTGCCATACATGATCGTTATGTTCAAGATGTATAATGTCATGTGTTTTGCACATTAAAATGGATATAAGATATGTTTTGTAATGACCCGAAAGTCTAACTCTCATGAATAGCACTTCCCAAGATGAAAATTGCTTCTCGAGAGCTGAGTCACACTAATCGTGTTGACGAGAAGTATTAATTACAAGAGAATTTTAGGCAAAGTTTGAAGCCAATCCAAAGTCATTCGAATGGTTAAAAATGCTAATTAAGATTTTATGTCATTGCCCTATGAATAGTGATGTAAACAAAGTTGAACAATAAAATAATCTAAAAGTTGCTCAAAATAAACCCAAAGTATTATAACTTGATACTCAAATATTTTGAATAGTCTAATGACTTTGGAATTGAAATTTTTTGAGTTTAAGAACTATTTTTACCTAATTTTTGGGATAGAAAATATGTTAATTTTTCATATTATTGTCGAAAATTGGGCACGTGATTTTGCGAGGATTCGACGCTTGAATTATTGAAATTTTAGGGATAGGAATAGAGGAAAACTAACTTTCCTATCTCTTATAATAATTTTTTGATGAAAAGAAAAATATCATTTTTCAAAAGTATAAATAGGGAGAGTTTATCCTCCTCCCCTTAGATACACCACACAATCCTCCTCTCCTCCCTCTCTTCATTTTCCACCCCACTCTCCCTTTCACTTTCCTCTGCTAATTTCTCTCTCCTCAGAGGGACCTATGAGATAAGTTTACACCAAAAATGATGAGCATTCCAAGATGAGTCTGTGGACACCAAAATCATCCCGAATGGCAATGTATTTATAGAGAAAAACCAAAAAGAAAATTAAGGTGAATAGTAACTTTCTCACTCTTAAGTTTACTTTTTTTGCAAATTTTATTTTTCACAGGTTCCTAGGATGTTAGGGAGTATATATCTAGGCTCGAAATATTTTTTTTACTTTTAGATTATTTTATCTTATTTATTAAAGTTTGTATCCTTTTGAATTCATAGGCAAAATGACAACCCAAGCCTCTCAAAGCAAGGAGAAGGCTTGAGTCGACTTTAGGGGTCCCGTACGACTTTGTTTGATATGTGCAATCACTTTGATTTGGCTTAATTAATCCATTGATACATTACATAATTTGTGTCATAATTTTATGGAATGGTAATAAATGCTTAAAAATTCCAATAAATGCTATAAAAATAATTTGTGACTTATGACATGATAAATGCATGATATACGATAATTCAAGGCGATCAAATGTGATAAAAATTACAAGTATGTCAGTTTTAAGCTCATAAGTGCATTAAATGAGTAAAAACCTGAAAATGTCATATTGTGTGCTTATGTCTAGAATTGCACGCGTATGATATTTTTATGAATTGAAACATGTATAATGAATGTAATGGGTACTAGAATGCCATGAACTAACTTGTTATGATTATGAGCAGCATATTGCCATTTTGAACCGTTAAGTGCAAAATATGTGCATGGATGTCTATATCCATATGAAAATGTTATGTGCGCATGAATGCAATATGTTGATATGGTTAAGATGGATTTCTGAAATATAATGGGAATATATGTGTGATACCTGCATGATGAGGCATGATATGGTCAATTGAAGGCAAATATGGAAAATTGCCATGATATGAACATTTGTATTAATATACGTGTCTTTATGTGACATTATGATATGATGTGTGACTGATGCCATTACACCTTGAGAAATGAAACCTATGGATGTAATGGACATCATTAGGTCTAAGTTGGCCAAGTAAACATGTGTAGGCCATGTAACAATGCATTGAGGCCAATGGTGATATAAATGAAACATAATGATATAAAATGTGAAATTGGTTAAATTGACATATAATGACATGTTTAATGATGCCTATATAGTTACACAACCTAGTTTGGATAGGTTGACCAAAAAACTAGGATTGTACTGACTGTTAGCATACCTTCAAGTATGAGACCTTGAGGTCATTGATTTATATGCTGACGGGCATGAGAGCTTTTGAGCCTAATATTTACTTGTTGATATGCATAAAAGCCTTCAAGCTTAATATTTACGTGCTGTGTGCATGAGAGCCTTTAGGCCTAAGATTATGTGCAGTGTGCATAAGAGCCTTCGGGCCTAAGTTATGTACCTATTTGGTATGAGAGCCTATGGGCCTAAGTTTACTTACCTATATGGTATGAGAGCTTTCGGGCCTAAGTTACGCATATATAGATATAGAGAGCTTTATAGCCTAAGTTACGCATCTTTGAATGTAAAGAGCTTTCGAGCCAAATTAATTCTATTATCCAGTCTTAGTTAGTTGTCTTATGGATATGGGCATTAGTTAAATGATTAAAATGGCTTAAAAAGGCATAATTTGAGATTGTATGTTAATTTGCATTAATATGTGATATGTGAACATAATGCAGTCAAATGACTGAAATTCAACCTCCATGTGTCTAAATAAGTTTATTGTCACTTGTTTGATTACTTATAGTGATTATATGTGTATACATCTCAAAAGACTAATATGGACAATTATGAGGGGCATAATGGCATTAATGACTAAAAAATAGGTATGTTAATATTCATTGTGATATGTAAGTGTGGTAATATATTTTTACAAGCTATCATGATTTGGCATGGCATTTATTGTGCCTTATGATAAAAAAAATGGCTGTTACATGATAATTGTGATTTTGGCATAATTGATGCTTAATGATCATGACTTTTATGTATATGATGCATTATGTCAATTTAATGGTGGTTAATTGATTGTGCCATCAAATGCATTATTTATGCTTGTAATATGCATATTAGCATATAAGACGCCATATATACACGGAATTGGTTCTAAAATCAAAAATATTATGTGTTACATATAAATCATGAAAAATGTATGTTGTGATTCTTTAAAACTTGAGTTGGTTTGTGAATATATATGACTTGTTATAATTTGCCTTTTTATAATTTAAAGTAATTACACCACTAAGCAAAAGCTTAGCACATTGCTTGTTTGCGATATGTAGGTAACAAGGCAACATATTAAAGCCAAAGCTTCTAAATAGAAGACACGAAGATAACCCCTACGTGGGTATTTTTGTCATCTTTTTGTAATAGTAGTTATGATGGAAATGTAATAGTTATGGTCAGTGTGCTATTATGATCTCAAAAGGATTGGGTTAATCTGTGTTTTGTAGTGGGGTTTTGTATTAAATATTTAACTGTGGATTTTACTTTCTATTTCTCATATGTTGTGTGATGATTACTGAGTGGCATATGAGAATGTTGATTGTGAGAGCTTGAGGCTCATTATGCTTATGATGTGATTTGGTGGGTCAAGAGGACCCATGTGAGTTAGAGATGTATGGTTTAATTGTATAAAAGTGTTTTTAAATAGGTAAAAATTTGGGAAAGTGTCCTGGTATAACTATTATGCTATCAAATTTTCAACATTATAACCTCAATGTTTACCTTAGTTTGCAAGCCAAAAGGTTTTTAATATTTTATTTCATAATTGAGTTGAGAAATGTTTTCTAACATAAAAGTTATAAATTTCATGTGATTTTGGATAACAAAACTAGATATCATTTTGAGTGTGCATGTCCTCTGATCAAGTCTAGTGCACAGATCGGGCGGAGGGTGACACACTTAGTGGTATCAGAGCTCCGGTTGGGTTTCCTTTGGATCTATAAGTTACACAAGAGCATTTTATGAGTCGTAATACATTTACATCAAATAATATTACATATTTGGCTCATAATCTTTTTCTTTTGCCTTTTAGTATGGGACATGAGTAGTAATGCTACACCTATAGAGGAAGAAGGGGTAGAAAGTCATGCTCCTTTAGACAAAGGGATGGACAACTCGAGTATATGACCCCTAGTGATGCTGGACTTGCTGTACCTAGATATCAAGGTCTGCCTGTATGGTTACAGATGATGTTGGAGTCTGTTAGGCAAGCAACAGCTGCTATCACGGTTTTTGATGCACAAGTTGTTCCATCTCTAATGCCATAAGTATATCCGACATTTTAGAGGACATATATAGAGAGACTGATTAAGAATAGAGCTAAGTTCTTTAAGTGAGAAGAGTTAGATGAGTCCAGTAGAGTAGAGTACTAGTTGGACTAGATAGTTCGCATTATGCAATAGTTGAGACAAGATGAGTATGTTGTATGTGCCACTTTAATGCTATCAGAAAAAGCATGGAAATGGTGGGAAGCTATCACTAAGCACAAGGTAGCTATAGACATCACCTGGGATTTCTTTTTGAAGGAATTCAAGGAAAAGTATGTCACTAAGCATTACCTAGATTAGAAGTACCAAGATTTCATGTATCTCAAGTAGAGGCACAGAACGATCTTCGAATATGAGAAAGAGTTTGCTCATTTGAGCTGGTATGCGAAGGTAGTGGTTGCCACACAAAAGGACCACTGTAAGAAGTTTGATAAGAGATTAAACTTAGAGATCATGCAACATATCGCTCTTATAAAGATTCGAGATTTTACAGCTTTGGTAGAAGCCTATCACACTATAGAGATGGTGAATAAGCTGAACCAAAAGTCAAACAGCTTTAAGAAGAGATCATTTA
>CANXYI011493047.1:0-10067 GCA_948208565.1 Hura crepitans
GTAGGCTTCCCCAGACATAAATAAATATCATTAAGAATGTGACATAATAGAGATCAGCCCATAGGCCTCCCTAGCCACAAATAAATATCATTAGGAATATGACATAATGGGGATCAGCCCGTAGGCCTCCCCAGCTATAAATAAATATCTCAACATCTGAGGTGATAAAATAGAGATCAGCTCGTAAGTCTCTCCAGTCATTATTAAAGTTACTGCCTGAACATCAGACAACTAGCTACTGCAAAACCCTAAGTTGACTGATCAACCCATCCAGTGGGTGTCTAACTAATGGTCCAAGTAGCACATTTTAAGTTCATTTATTAACTAAAAATATTCTTATAATATTTATATTCCAAAAATAGAGAGTTATGATTTTTATCACACACTTTATTTTTCTGCCAGTCTAGTATAACCATATTTTGGCTCTACCGGGTAAAAATCCCAAATTAATTCTGAGTTCTATTATTACCCATATACAAGGTTTAATATGTTATAATTTATTATAGTATTACTTCTTAGGAAATTAACACTTCCTGTTCGGTGACATTTTTTGTTCAGGTGTAGGTCAACTGGACAGTTATAAGTCTTTTCGACCACTTTTCAAGGTTCATTTCTAGGTCCATTTGAGCTCTAATTTCAATGCAGTTTTCAACAACACATTTCTTACATTTCATAGGCCCAAAGCCAATATATACTAGGCCATTTACAAGGCTAAAATACAAGCTCCAAAGCCATTATACACAATCAAACATAATAGCCCTTAAGGCATAAATTTTAGGCAACTTATTTAGTCTCAAATTATAGCCCTTTAAAGGCACATTATGCCCCAATTTTCATGCATCATTTCAAGCCAAATTTAATATATTTTACATGCCATTCTTGCCTATATTACATATCCACCTAAGGTATATATTTTGTTCACTTTCATGCCATGAACTACTTTAAACTAGCCATGCTCACATAATCTTACATTAGCACACATAACATTATATACATGTTATTCCTTTTTCCCATGCCAATAACATTATACTAGCTTTCGAGTATAATTAATCCAAGGTCTATATCATGAATTCTCAAGATGTCTAACACACCATCATTCATTAATCCAAATACAAGTACACTTATATGCATGCTTTTACATTTCTATGCCATTTGAGCTGGCAACATCCTAGCATATGCCTTGGACACTATTAGCCTTTCATGCTAACATGCATTACTCAAATTTAGTCTATGCCATATCAAATTCTCATACCTCCTAAGTTTAAGGCATATATAATTTCAGCCTTGAACACATCTAAGGCCATACTACACAAGCCATTCACATTCACTTTCATACCCTAAACTTTTGGCTACATACTTAGTCCATGTTAATAATGTATATTCTTAACAATTCACAAGAGATATCATAATACATCCATACACAAGCAACAATTCTAGCCTTACACATCATAACTCACTTTAATAACCCAAGCACCTCTTAGCTACAAACAAAAATACTACATGCCATACTTCCTTTCACGTATCAACCGTGACAATTTTATCCCATTATGCCATAATCCATACCTATTTAAAAGAAAACCTATCCAAGACCTTCCAAGCACTTAAACTAGCCTTAACTCAAAAGGGAACTTACTAAAAATTTAAGGGATAAAGTGAATGAAATAATTCACTTACCTTTCACACTT
Organism: Hura crepitans; assembly: GCA_948208565.1. NCBI lineage: Eukaryota > Viridiplantae > Streptophyta > Magnoliopsida > Malpighiales > Euphorbiaceae > Hura > Hura crepitans. The sequence goes on from CANXYI011493047.1 coordinate 1,686, forward strand.
TAAAGGTGCCATTTTCACCATGCTTAGACTACTAGCCTTAAATTTCAGCCCTTATAGTGACTCCTCCTCTCTTTTTCAAGACCTTTCCTTACCTCATTTCACCTTAAACCAAGCCACACACATCCCCACATGGGTTAGACAGCTCAAAGAACTATTTCTACCCATGAAAACCGAAGAAAAATCAAAAGAGAAGCAAGGAACTCATCTTTGGTATCCTTACTGGACTGATTCTAACTAGATAACTTTGGTGAATTTTAATTCACAAATGAGAGCTCCTTTGGCCATAATTCTTTTTCTAGAAGATCACTAACATCTTAACTTGCATTTAGGAACCAAGAAAATCTAGAATAAAGCTAAGGAAGATGATGAAAATGGGAGAGGGAGGTGGGTGTAGCATCAGTTCTAGTAGCTAGAAGGGGAAAAGGAAATCCTTTTTTGTGAGTGGATTTTCCACTTGTCAAGTGGCCTTGCCACTTGGCATGGGCCCCTCACTAGCTGGCCATGTGTGGGTGGGTCCCAAAATACCCTATCTGTCTCAAAATGGCTTAGTTTTTCAGAAAACTTTGGAAATTCACTAAAATTCACTTAGTCCTCCAAAAATTACACCATTTGTTTTAAAACTTATATTTTAATCTCCTCTACTTGCTCGTAAATTTTTGTGGTCAAATTCCATCAATAGGGCAGTTTTCAAACTGCCTCAATTTGCATGCCAATCTAAAAATTTATAAGAATTTGCAAATGACCTCGAAATCCAAAAATTCTTTCACCAATGGACTCAGTGGAATTTTTAAGCTTTAGAGTCCACTATTTTTGGGTTCATCCGAGCACATCCCAACTCGTAAATTTTTATTACATCGAGGGGTAGTTTGCAGTCCGAAACAAATTATTGGTTCTGCTAAATTTTTAAATTTTGCTCTCTTTATTAGATTAGAGCCCCTCAGAGTTTTATGACTAGAGTTACTACCTCAATTTATGTACAAGTGACCCAGCACCCCGAGCACACTTTCCTGACCTAGTGTCACTATTCATGAAGCCTCAGAGCATGGGCATTACAAGTTCCTTCCACCTTACATCAGACGATTAAGTTCCTATATGAGGGTAATGTTATTACTATTAAGGCTAAAATCAATCACGTTATCTCTACCTTAGCTATCGCTAACTAGCTTTTCACTAAGTTTCACATTGTAGGAATTTATGAAGTTTATATAGACCCCCTACTGTGTCCAAAAATGATGAAGAAAATGGACTTCTTCCTTGGTACTAGTTTAGGGAAGGATTTGTAAGGCATAATTAAACCTCTATAATTGCACACCTAGAAAGATACAAAGGGATTTAGCTATGATCCGAACAAAGAGGGGAACCTAAAGAAAGGTAACTATATAGGGGATTACTTTGTCAAATAGAAGGATACAAGGTTTAATGGGACCTTAGAACCTACATTAGTGAATGGGTGCTAGAAGCTAAGATTTGAAATCTTCACAGATGTGGTCGAGTGGGAATCAGGCAACCTTTCTCAGATTCAGTGGATTAAAGAAGTTTTTTTGAAGCCACCAGCCATCAAAGAAGTCTACCTAAGTCCTTTTAAGGACATGCCTAATCTAGATATAGATTTTGATTTACTTGTGGATGAATTGTATTTTTGTGACCTTTTTGAGGCAAACAATTTTCTTTCTAATAAGATGAACAATCAGTTTGCTTATTTGTGTGATTTTTCTCCTGATGGTAGTGTGTATTCAAGCGATCATTACATGAGCATTTTTGACATTAATTGCATTAAAACTAATCCATTTAATCTTGGCACAAATGAATAACCTAAAAATATATTAATTGCCTATGAGACTACTACCATTAAAGGAGAAAATTTTGAGAGATTGCTTAAAAGGTATGAAAGAATCTTTGCATGGAATTACGACAACATGCCAGGAATTGATCGAGAAGTTGTGAAGCATGCCATTCCAACTTATGCCCACATTACTCCAATCTATCAAAAGCATAGAAGGATGAGACCTGAATAGGCAGAAAAGGTAAATTAGGAAGTGGTTAAACTACTCGAAGCAAAGTTCATTGAGGAGATAATTTTCCCCTCTTAGCTAGCCAACATCGTCCCAGTGCCTAAGAAAGATGGAAGGGTTAGAATGTGTGTTGATTACTATGACTTAAATAAAGCATGCACCAAAGACAACTTTCCCTTACCCCACATGGATGTACTAGTTAACAGTGCAGTTATGGTAGCCATGTACTCATTTTTTGATGGATTTTTAGGGTATAACTAGATTTTGATGAAAGTAATCAACAAATACAAAACAACCTTTATAACTAAATGGGGGACATACTACTACAAGGTAATGCTCTTTGGGTTAAAAAATACAGGTGTAACCTACCAAAGAATGGCTACTAAGATTTTTTATGATATGATGGTGAAATTTGTAGAAAGGGAAAGGCATTTTAAAGCCCTAGAAAAGTTCTTCCAAAGGTTAAACTAATTTAATATAAGGCTCAACTCCAAGAAATGGGTCTTTGGAGTCACATTAGGCAAGCTGTTAGGATTCGTGATTAGCAAGAATAGAATTGAGGTGGATTTGGATAAGGTAAAAACTATCTTAGAAATGCCTACCCCACAGTCAGAAAAAGTAGCCAGAGGATTCCTAAAAAATTACAATACATCAATCAGTTTATATCCAAGCATACTTCAGTTTACGAGCCCATATTAAACCTATTTCATAATGGCTAGCTAAAGGAATGGAATGAGGATTGCCAAAAAGCCTTAAAAACCATTGGATGATACCTAACCTAACCTCCCATCCTAAAACCCCTAAAACCAAGTAAATCCCTTATCTTATACCTTGCAATTAAAGAGTCTTCTATAGGAGCCCTCATTGCACAGGAGAATGAAGCCAGAGTAAAAAATGCAGTTTATTACTTAAGCAAGAAGTTGCTTCCCTATGAACAGAAGTATGTAGAAGTGGAAAAGATATGTTTGGGAGTAATATGGGTTTCAAAAAAGCTATGCCATTATTTTTAAACCCATTAAAATAAAGGTGGTAGCAAAACATGACCCTCTTAGGTACTTACAAACTGCACCCTCTCTAGTGGGTAAAATGGGCCAATGGGTTCTACTCTTGCAAGAATTCAACATCTCTTATGTCACTAAAAAGGCAATTAAAGGATAGGCAGTAGCTGAGTTTTTAGCACAACAACCCATAGAGGAAAAGTAGTAAGAGTTTGAATTTTTAGATGAATACTTAGGGGTAATTCCCTAAGAAGGATGGAAAATGTTCTTCATAGGGCAGTTAACCAAAAAGGTGCAGGTGCAAGCACACTAATTGTTAATCCAGAAGGTGAATAGATATTCCCAGCTAGAAAGTTGGAGTTTCAGGCAACCAATAATGTTACAGAGTATGAAACATGTGTTTATGGCCTCGAAACTCTATATTAGCTAGGGGAAAAGGTAGTTGATGTGTATGGGGATTATATGCTAGTCATGCAAGAAGTGAAGGGTAATTAGGAGATCAAGGATGAAAACTTAAGCAAGTATGTCAGGGTACTCACAGAACTCTCTAAAGGATTTAACCACTATATTTTTCATCATGTTCTCAGAGAATGAAATCAAGTTGCCCATGCCCTAACGACCTTAATGTCTATATCAAACCTCACCAAAAAGGATCTAACTAAACCCATGTATTTCAACAAACACAGTTTCCCAACCTATACTGATATAGTCAATTCTACAACCAAACAAACCAACTTTGACATACCTTAGTACCATGACATCTAGACCTACTTAGAAACTAGACAATAACTAGAACATGCAATTGAAAAAGATAAAAAATCCCTTCTAAAATTATCTACTCAGTTTATCTTATTTTAAGAAATGACGTACAAAAGATAGTAGGATGGGATTTTGCTCTAATGCGTAGATGAATTGAAAGCCCAGAAAATGCTCACAAAAGTATATGAAGGAGTTTGTGGTCCTCACATGAATGGAAGAAACCTTACAAAGAAAATCATGAGATTAGGTTATTACTAGATGACCATAGAGACGGATTGCTATAACTTTGTCAAGAAGTGTTATAAATGCCAGATCTATGGAAATTAAGTCATCTTTCACCCATTGACTTGATTATTTTATCATCTCTTGGGCTATTTTCCACATGGGGAATTGACATAATTAGGGAAATAAAGCCGTTAGCTACCAGGGGACATAAATACATAGTGGTAGCAATCTATTACTTCACAAAATGGATTGAAGCTTAATTTTTCAATAAATTAGGGGCAAGGCAGATGGTAAAATTTATTGAAAGAAATATCATTTGTAGATATAGGTTACCACAACAAGTCATCTCAAATAACAGGGTACAATTTCAAGCTAAGACTAGACAACTTTTGCAAAAATACAAAATTGAGCATCATAAGTCTTCCCCAAATCAACTTTAAGTTAATGGTGCAGTTGAAGTAGCTAACAAAAATGTCAAGAAAATTTTGCAAAAGATGATAGTTACCTATAAAGATTGGGTAGACATGTTGCCCTTTGCACTGTGGGGATACAGAACAACTGTCAGGACATCTACTCAAGCAATGCCTTATTCATTAGTATATGGGATGGAGGCGGTATTGCCAATAGAGATTGAGGTACCATCACTTAGGGTAGTACTAAAGGCAAATATACTAAAAGCATAATGGGCTAGAAATAGATACGAACAGTTGGCCTTAGTGGATGAAAAGCGACTTAAAGCCCTTTATCATATGCAATTGTATCAAAAGGGAATTGCTAAAGCTTATAAGCCTAGTCCTATTCATAAAGGTGACTTGGTATTGAAACAAACTAGACCTTTATTGATAGATCCCAGAGGAAAATTCAAGCCCAATTGGGAAGGCCCATCTTTAGTCAAAGAAGATACTTAAACATGGGGGTGTCAAGATCTCAGATCTAGAAGGCAATGAGTTCTTGGAACTTGTCAACATGGACAAGTTGAAAAAGTACTTCTCTTAATAATAATAAAAAAAGGTAAGTCTGCTAAATAGAAAACCCAAACAAGGTAGCTTAGGTAAAAGTTAAGACACCCCGATGAGGTGAAAACCTAATAGGCACTTCATGTAAAACTTAGGGGATCCAAGAAAAAATGTCTAATAAAGAAAACCTTTAGAGGTTGATTGGTAATAGTAGTATCATTAATGGGAAATTAATATATTTGCTAAGATTAAGCAGCTTAAATTCAAATGCAATTAATAGCAAAAATGCTCTAATCATGATCATTGATATGCAAACTTCCATTAAGTTGAGAAAGGTCAGACAAATGATTAAACTCTAAACACATATTCTCTTTCTAGACATAGAAGTTTCATTTTAACATGTTCTCTTCAACATTAATGTCCTATTGTCTCTAGCTATACTTAGAATCCATTCTTTGTAATTATCATGTGTATTAACATTGCTAGTTGCATGATCAAGAAGCTCTCTCAAGATAGCACATTATCTCTATAAGTCAGGAAAAGAGTGCAAGAAATGGCATGTCAGAAGTCTACCTTAAAATCCCAAAGGCTTAAAACGAACTCTTCGCAATAGGCCAAATTGCCACTGGATCTGAGAAGGAATATAGAATGTAGCATGTCTCAAGCAGATTAAAAGGACACAACCTAAATGATAAGACTAGGAAAAATAAGTAATCTTCCACTAAGGACACTTCTACCGCACTTCAAAAATAGCACCAAGCCATGCAACCCACTAGTCACGAGTGTTAAACCTCTTCTTAAGCTTCTTTTCACAATGATGATTTGGAGCATATTTTACCCAAAGCCTTTTAGGAGGAGGTACAAGCAATCCTAATTTCTCTTGTAACCAAATTTAAAAAAAAAAGCTATTAGGATGGAAAATCCATAAATGACCACCTAAGTAAAAATTAGGCAAGCCTACTAGTGTGAAAACCCTTATAGGCGCATTAGCCAAAAGTTAAGGTTAAAATAAAAATAATAATAAAACCTAGAGGGAAAACCCTCTAGGGCTCTCTACCAATACCTATAAAAAAAGTGGGCTTTTACCTATAAAGTCAATGTCCCTTTTCTTTAAAGCATATAATCCTTGAATGGTTTCAGCTAGAAAAATGCCAAAAGGATTATGACCAGAACGTATTTCAATCAAAAGTTAAAGAAAATTGAAATCACAAAACCCATCCTTGAAAGTAACAATTAACCAATGGCTAAGGATATATAGTAGTATTGACTTAGCCCATTCCACAAAATTGAGAGTGAACTTATGAGCAAAGTCCAAAATTACTTACAAGGGAATAAGGCGCACACCCAGAATTATTTTTTGAACCATAGAAAGAGAAGTACCTAAAGCAAGGATAACATCCATAGGGTATTATTCCTCAAAAGAAGGAAAAGCTAGGGGATCATCTAGACCAATAGGAAAATTCAGGAAGGCAACAAATTCCTCTAGAGTTAGGGTAGTTTCTTGATGACTGAAGACAAACACATGGAAATTAGGGTCCTAATATTGCACCACGACATTTAAAAAGTTTTGGTCAAGCTTTACTTTTCTTAAGAATTTGAGGGCAGAAAAGGGAGCAAGGATGTTTGAAGTCCAAGAAATATTTGATTCTAATATTTTAGACAATTGTTGATTGAAAGAGAGTGATATGGTAAAGTATGGCATAAACAAATAAAAAAAGGAAGTATTTATAGATCCTAAGTCTCACTATTCCTTTTCCTAATAAGAAAAGGAATCTAAAGCATGCGATGAGGTTTGCATAAACCTCTAGACATCCAAAACTGACGTTATGGTCTACATAGACTAATTAAGATAGGTCTATAATAATGTCTATCACCAAAAAAAAAAAGTCCATATGGACCTTTACGTACCATGTCCGTACGGACTAAGAGTTATCAAGCTTTTTGCTGTGAAAGGGGCACTCATTTGGGTGAATTGTTGTATTCAATTATAAGTAGTGTAATTAATTATCAAACATTTATATATATAAATGCAAATTTGTATTTGATATAAAATACTATGTACTAATGTTTGCATATACAAAAGTTGGGCCTTTACATAAGAGAAAAAAAATAAAGACTGCCATCTATTCTACTCTTCAGCATTATCCTCATCCTTAGTATCTTCATCATTAGTCGAGAGCACCATTTTTTTAGAAATCTTTAAGGCTCTCAACTTCTTTCTAGTCACTCGAAGAGCAGCAACCCTCCTTAATAACTCACTCTACAAAAGAATGAAGGATCAATGCATAATATATATACATATATACACACTTGTATAAACTAACCATTATAGGAAATTGATTACCGAAAGGACTTGAGTCTCATTAATCATGGCCCTTCTAAAAGCCTCTACCATGTGATTAGCCCTCTCTATTAGAGGTCTCTTTACCTATCCAAATCAAAATAAAAGGTGTCATATCAAGTCAAATATAACATAACAAACAATAAAAAAACATCATACCACTGTAGTGTTCTTTGGCTCAAAAGGAACCGACCAAGTGTCCTCAATGCAAAGACGAGCAAAGGACAGCTCTCTATCCATGCCATATTGCATATAGCTCAGCTCAGGTATGTCAGTCAACATGCCTATGACTTTATTAGGTAGTGAGGACTGACCAACAAGAGGAGTAAAAGCTCCACTCCTAGTAGTGTGAACAGGAGGAGGTGAAAACTGAAAACCAAGAGAACTACAAAAAGTTCTCACCCTTTTCCTTACCAAGGAAGGACCAACTTCAAAAGAGGTGGTAGTAAGCTACAAACACAATACATAGTTTAAAGATGGTTTCAAAAATGAAAAGCGAAGGACTAAGCAATCTACCTGAGGAGGAGAAGGTCTCATAGTGCAAGAAACCTAAGGCAACAAGTGAGTAGATGCCCAAGAGAGGTAACTCTCTCCATCACTCTCCACCAATGTGCTCTCTGGAATACCAACAGTCATGCCTTATACAAACTCTAGATCATTAATATATCTCCTAAATAACATCAAATCAGGACTCTAAGGGATATGTCATGCATCAACTTATAACTCTCTCTCCTAGAAACCATGAGTAAGCTTTTGGAGTGGTTAACAACATCCTTCGAGAGGACATTATACAAGCAGAATGAAGAAAATCTAGCATCTCTTTAAGTGGGAAGACCCACCATGCCAAGTTAACTTGTAAAGGTAAGTAATAGCTATAAACACCTAAATTGCTAATAATAAATTTTGCATGTGCAGGAAATACTTATATCAAGCTATGTTCTAAAGCTAAGATATTAGCAGTGCTATATTAAAAAAAATGCATTCCAAGGTCCTGAAGAGGGTCAAATCCATCTATCCTTCACTGGGTATCGATAAGGTATATCAAGCTCACTAGGGTGTGGCAGTAAATGTATCTCATATGTCCAAACCTA
>CANXYI011493062.1:0-12930 GCA_948208565.1 Hura crepitans
GTGTACTGAGAAAAAAAATAGTGTTCCAAATTGAACTTTCAAATCTATCCCATAAAGAAAAACAACATAAATTTTTTATCGAAAAATGAAGAACAGAGAGCAACTCTTATTAGCAATAACACGAATTAATGATCAATTGAACACTAGTACCTAAAAGCTTTAATATAAAGTATCTCCCCATGATCCATTCAAATCACTGATTTTACTACGGCTTAAATTTTCAGAAACTCAAATTAGTTTCGTATGGGCAGAGGAGTGACAGATTGCTCAATAAAACAAAAATGAAAAGCTAGCATAGCCGACTAACCAAAAAAAGAGGGCAGAGTCAATTGAAAAGCATTCCCCAAAAAAATATTGGCCAAGCAGTGGTAATTGAGGCTCATCGCGTCAATCTGTGTCAACGGAAAGGCCGAGCGGGAGTTACAAGGGAAATATGAACAGAACATGCACTATCCTGGAAATGCATGATGGCAACCGAGGTTTCTCAATGTTATCACGAATCTGAATCCAAAACAATAACACAGTATAGAAAATCTCCATTTCCTCTTTTTCTAGTGAACTACAAAATTCCAAAATTTTATGGAACGAAATGCCTCGTCAATGGTGAATGTTGTATTTGCCTCATCTGCCAGTATATTTTCTGTACAACTGTGCGACCCAATAGGTAATTTGTTGAACTATACACTTACCCAAAATACTGATTCTCCTTTTATTTCTTTTTAATTCTTAAGTTGGTATGGGCTACCCTCAAATTGCTAGCGTTCCTTCGGTAACTTGGTTTTCTTCTGAAGAGTCAGAAAGCTGCATCTTGGGTTTACTCATGATACGAGAAAACCCATAACCAAGAGAACTCCCGCTAGCTTGACATAGCTGCAGAGGCAAACAAAATTCAGATGCAAAGAGCATACACACACTTAAAAATTGCAGATGACCAAAAATGAGCATAGAAAAAATGAGAGGCGAGCGAGAACCTCGGTGAGCTCGGACAGGTGGCGGGACCTAAATTCGTTTATAGTTGATGCAATCTCTGACATGGGCAGTTTAGCCTAAAAAGAAAAGAAAGAACAACACAAAAATGAAGAAACCAAAAGAATCGTAAAGCATGGAAGCCGTATTAATCATTTGGAGAACTAGCTCTACTTCTCCCTCTTTTGGTAGTTCGGTATCCCTTGGCTTATTCAAGCAATTAGATTCCTAGGTTTACTCATTGCAACAACGAAGAGACAGGCAATTAATCATTTCAGCAACAACCGAATTCATGGGATTTTGGATCACATACAATCAGTTTGAACAAAGCCAGATCAAGAACACTTCTTTTTCCGCTTCAAGATAACAACACAGTACTTCTGGAAGAATCAACACTACAACTTCATAACATCATTCTGTTTTACCTGGGCAAGAACAGCAGCTGCCAACTGGAGACTTGGCTCTAATGTCTCTGGAACAACCTGCAAATAGTTATAACCAATATCATACAGATGCCGTTCAAGTTATTCCATTTTCCCATCACTTTTTTACTAAATTTCACATTAATAATATCATAGTTAAGAATTTATGCAACATTCCATTTGCTACAAAGTAAAACTAAACGAGCAAATATGAGTTATCAAAATATTACCGCCGTAGCCCCCGCCTTTTCTAAATTAAGTCCATGATCAACATCATGAGCACGGACAAAGGTCTTTACATTAGGAAAATACTTGCTCAGTGCCCAAACAGTTCTATAATTTGCTCCAGGTGTATCCAGAGTTATTGCTGCAGCACATGCTCTTTCAGCACCAACTTTGTGGAGGACCTAGTCATACAAGAACAAAAAATGGGACCTGGTAAGAATATTTGCTGTTCTTTTTTGCTTGTTGCTCTCTCCCTCTATCATTTCTATCATTTTCTTTCCTTTTTTTTTCGGTTAGCAGTACTTGTGGCGTATTTAGCTTTACCTCTCGACTGCCAGCATCTCCAAAATAAACAGGAAGGTCAAGAGCACGCCCGATTGCCACTCTATCACTGAAAAAAATAGTATTTTTTGTGTAACTATGCAAGAATTTGCAATGAATTTCCTGTTTAATATTTTCAACTGATACTACAGCCTTATGGCCTTTGCTGTGGTAGATAACAAGAGAATAATAATATATTTTCCCCTTTCTCTTTCATGGTAGCAATTATTCCAACGTGATCATGCAAATCATCAAAGAAACAATAATCATTAGTGCATAGATGGTCGGTCCAAAGCAATTTTTTTCCCAATAGTTGTCTCCATTTTTACAGACTTCATTTGGTTAGGGAATTCAAATATTAGGTAGGAACCGTTCCTAGCAAAACAAAGATTCAGATTCAGGCCTAAAGAGGAAAACAACATATATTTGAATGTTGATATAACTGAGGAAAACAACATATATTATGGTCTTTGAGAGCAGATATTTATGCAAAATTATCAAGGATAGGAGAGTCTCCAAATTCTCCTTGCCAATGGACCATAACTGAGTGCAGGCTTCCTCAAAACTACCCAACACCATTTAAATGTTGATTGAATCTTTTAACGCATATAAGATGAGGTGAAAGAAATGGAGCATTTATTTGAAGGTAAAAAAATAAAACACAGAAAATATGGTCAGTACTACAATAACACAAGTTATTGACACACATCTAGGAGAAAGAAAATCAGAAATTACAGAAGCAACTTTTTCAAATCCTTCACTTACCTCCTCACGTCAAGAGCAACAAATGGAATTAGTCTTTCTGAAAGAAGCTGTGCAATAATCTGGCAAACCCCACCCCATCCCAACGAAGAAAAATAAAAAGAAAAAAAATTATAAGCGCATTTATGTTTTGGACATATTAGAATTCAATCCATATATCAAACCATATTAGTAAGGTTAATTGCATAACAACCTGGCCAACACGTCCAAATCCACAGATAATAATATGATCCTGCAAATCATCTGTCTGCAAGCAGGCAGAAAGATGGATCGGTGAAAATAGTGGAGAATTTATCACATCAACCAAAAACACATATGCCCTAAATCTAACATGTGCTAAAACAAAAATGTAAAGCTATAGGAATTACGAAATGAATTCTGCAGCATCTCCCAATTTAAAGAAATCAGAAGGCTAGAAAACGGCATATTAGGTGCCAATGAATTACATAATAATAGCATAGAAATTTAGCTTATATATGTGCTTGACCCATAATCACAGATGAATGGACATTACTTTGCAGAGTAAATTATTTGTATAGTACTTTCCCATAAAATTAAGTTCAACTTCTATCCTCCCCAATAAGAAGACACAAACTGAAAACAATTATTGTGCAGTAGAAAACAACCCTATAAACGAGCTGCACTAAGAAACTCTAGTGTCATTGCTTCAAAACTCAAAAGGATTACTAGCATCAACAGTTCTATGTAAAAGCAAATGGTAATCGGATGGAAAATGCATATCCATGTATAGGTAGACATCTAATAAATTCCATCATGTTGCAGCCAGGTCAATTTGTTCATTTTCACAACCTATGATATGCTATGAATGAGAACATAAAATCTTCAGGAACAAAGTCCAACATTCCACCAGTTGCAAGTGACCTGCACATCGCAGAGCATAGTTCATGTTCACAGGCCACATAATATATTTTCCTTGTGTTTACGAGTTTTTTCATTTGAGTCAAAATGTCAATGCATTTTTTGTATAACATTGAGCATAGACAAATGGAATCCTATGCAAAGCCTCTTACCTCGCTTTCAATTGGCAACAAACTTCGAACATCATGCTGCTCAAAGCGTGACGCAATTAACTGACCTCCAGCAGCCAGCCACGGAGTAAGAGCCATCGAGATCCCCACCACAAGAAACAACAACGAAGATAGTTGAGGAGACATTATACCCTGCAGATGAAAATTTTAGCAAGGCAATAGTCACCCGACTAACGAATTACTAAATTTTAGGACTTGTACAAGAAAAATTATTTCCATTTTTCAACATCTATATAAGAAACATTAAGTCCTTTCCAGATATATTCTCAAATAGCATGACCTAGCCTTACTTATAATAACCAAGAACATTTTGAATTTCAAAACAACATCAAACACAAAGTAGAAAATGAAATGCCACAGTGGCTAACCCAAAATTAGAAATGGACTTAATAGGAGATAGTATACCATGCTGATCCTGATGCACATGATCACAGAAAAGTTCACAATACTAACAATCTTATGGGAGAAAATGTAGCTAACTGGAAAGCAAACCTGATTAACGGCTTCACCGAAAGCCACAAACGCGAATTCTCCACCTGGAGCAAGAAGAAGACCCACCCTTATGGCAGATATGATTGAAATGCCAAATATTCTACCAACTAAAGCAACCAATATAGTCTTTCCACCAATTAAGAGTCCCAATGTTCCCATGATGACAGGAAAATTGGAAATAAGAAGCTTTGGATCAATAGACATTCCAACCTACAAATGCACAGAAAACAAATTGTTATCTACTAACAGTGGAACATTCTTATTTATATAGAATCTAATATGATTAAATAAGCAGCATTAGTCTCATTCAGAGATGTAATAGCAGGCCATTTTTCTTTCTGAAAATACCCCAAAGATGGTATATGGCTTACCTTCAAAGTTACATAATATTGGAAGAAAGAAGATTGAAAAGTTTTGCATACTGATAAATATGTTTTTTTCAGAAAATAGCTTAGTGAGATTTGTAAGCAGTATCCAGATATATAATATACAAGCACATCTTACAGAATTAACATTTCAGAGTTAGTATCTACCATCACGAAAAAGAGACACAATAGAAGGCCTCTATATGGAGCAATGTCTGATAAATATGTTTTTTTTCAGAAAATCGCTTAGAGAGATTTATAAGCAGCATCCAGATATATAATATACAAGCACATCTTACAGAATTAACATTTCAGAGTTAAGTATCTACCGTCATGAAAAAGAGACCCAATAGAAGGCCTCGATATGGAGCAATATCTGATTCCACCTGTAAAGAAAATTCTGTTTCCGCAAGGAGCAAACCAGCCAGGAATGCTCCCAGTGCCATGGAAAGTCCAGCCTGTTATAGAAACAAGATAATAGGCTACTTTTTTTTTAACAATGGCATACTTAAATTTTAACAATTTAAAGAATGCATAATAATCTACAGACAAGTAAACTTAGCATGAAAGGTCATTTAGACACCCCAACACACTATATAGACACCTGAACTTGTCATCTTTGTTACCATTAGATGCAGTTCACCACCATGATTGTAATTTTTGAAATCAGCAAGCATTGCCACATTGGCAACAGGTTTCTAACAGTTAACAAAATAGACAAGTTCAAGTGTTTAAATGGATTTTCAGAAAGCTAAGGTGTTGAAATGGCTATATATGTCAACTACAGGTATCTGTAAATGTAAATGTATTAGACCATAAATCAAATCAGATACCCTGGCTGTGAGGAGACTAGTTCCCAGAATCACAAGAAGTGTATTTGCCGAGAATATCTCAGCATTTTGATTTTCTGCAATTTGTTTATAAATTGGTCGAAGCAGCTGCAAAAACCAGAGGAAGTATTGCAACAGTAAGCAATGGATGTGAATTCATTACATGAGGAGGAAGAATAAGCAGAAACCATGAATGAAGTCCTAATAAAAAGACAAGTTGTGCAAACAAAATAAATTAAAAACATAAGAAGAGGGGCAAAGAATAAAGGTAAAAATTGTTCCTCATTTAGATATTTCTTCCTATGGGCAGCATTTTTTTGCATTTAGTTCTGATGCAAATACAAGAATGCCAATAACATAACCCATGACTGAAATTTCCATTTGTCAATCAAAAGCTCTTTCTACCTAATCAAATGCTACTTGGACATGCACAATATGTAGAGTCTGAAACCTATTGCAACATTGCTAAACTGGTAATATATCAATGAGAATAACCTTCAGAATTAGAGATATAGAATGCATTGCTTAACAACACTTAACTGATTGACAAATTGAATTCTATAAAGTCAAGAGATTAATTAAATGAACATGTTCATGCCTCAGGAACTATAGCATTGTTGAGAATTACAACACCTTTCGGACAATGATATCATTGGCACACAATTTAACAAGACCTTATGCATAGAAAATAATTAGAATTTCAAATACAAAGGTAAAAGCATTGCAAAAGCATAATTAGAATTTCTAATACAAAGGTAAAAGCAATGCAAAAGCTCAATGGCACACCTCTACGTAGGTTTTACATGTTCATAACCCAGGCCCTTCCCAAGAACCAAAAATCTGAAGTTTTTTGCAATAAGCTTGCAATGAGAATACTAATGAACTTCGATTATGTTGTGTACAAATGCAGGGGTAAAAATGTAATTAGTTAAGAGTTAGCCTCTGTTAGTACAGGCCAAAAATTTTGAACATGTAAAAATGCAATTAGTTATTCCAACTCATAGAGGGTAAAAATGCAAATGGTAGAATGTTGAACATGTAGAAATGTAACTAAAAGTTTTGAACATGTTACCCCAGCGTTTGTAAAAATAAAAAAAAAAGTTAAGAGGGTAAAAATGTAATTAGATAAGAGTTAGCCTCTATTAGTACAGGCCAAAAGTTAGTTATTCCAACTCATATATGCTAAGATAGAATAGTATTGGGCCATGCCTTAGTGGCTGTTAGTACAGGTGATCTAAAGAAAGTTCTATACATGTAACCGTCCTCATAGAACGGGGGACCATTATTGAATGAAGAGAAAATTTCCTCTCTCTCCCTCTCTCTGTATTTTCTCTCTGTCTCTTAGCTCTTTCTCCACTTTTCTGTTAAACTTTCTTCTCTAATCTCCTCAAATTTCTTTCTCTATCAATTGTTAGGAGATATTCCTAATAGATTACTTAAATATCAAAATTTCAGTTACATATGAGATTTACCAAGCGTCCACCAGCAATTATAGCAGTAATAGCAAGCGCTGCCTTGACAGCAGCCAAACCAAGAGCTTCAGCAATTGCTTGGAAACCAACCTGAGTAAACAGCAGATGATATTATTAAATCACAATGCAGAAATTAGCACAGAAATAACTATAGAACAACAATTACAGGTATCGGAGATAGGAGTTAAATTCAGGCTTGATAACATCCAACTATTCCTATGCTTTTTTTTTTTTTTTACAAACTTTCTGAGCACTCTGCCAGAAAGAGAGCATAGATATTTTGAAGTTTCACAATATTTTGTTGTTCTTGTACCGTTTTCACATCTTTACAAGCAATCTACAAGGGGAAAAAAAAAGTGGATCTCGCATTGGGATTGATTTTTCAATACAGTGCTATAAAAAACATTAAGGCATTAACGGCTGAATATAGATCCCGCATTTACTACATTAAAACATTGTGCAAAACAGAATCTCAGAGAGTAAGAGGTAGACACAAAGAAAATGATCTAGGACTTCAATTTTTGGCCACTAAGATAATATCAAATCTCCCTTCTTTAAAAAAATAGTCAACATTCTCCCCTCCCCCAAACCCCAACCATGGCAACCCTCCCTCTAAAAGAAAAATTAAAATTATTAAAGGAAGAGATCAAAACCTTAGTGCTTTCAGTATCTCTATTAAATCAGTATATATACATGCCATGAGATGACCCATATTAACTTTTTTCACAAGAAGGAATTCAGCTCATTGGATAGGATAATCTAATATATCAAGCTAATCCGGAAAAAAAAGGGTCCCATTTGATGACATTCCATTTGGCAAAAGTGCGTGCAAGCTGCAAACAACAGAGGTCTGTGTCATTTTAAAACCATCATCAGACTGGATCACACAATCCTTTTGAGAAAACAGAGTATGAGATTGCCTTAAGGAAACAAGTAATTATGATTTATCCGCATAATATAGCATCATGAGCACAATATTTTTTTCTCATAATTAGAGGAAAAAAAAATCAAGCCTTCACATTTGATGACATAGACTTAAAAGCAAGTACAGAGAGTTACCCCCCCTTTGGATGAATTAGGTGAAATAAGAGGTATGAGTATTAGCAACACTACAACAGCCAAATCCTGGAAAGAAAAGAGTTGGAAAAGAAAATAAGATCAGAAAAATTAGAGAAAGTGATAATATGATATGATTAATGATTCAATGAGAAGCTTAAAATTAATTACATAGAGGATGAGATATTTGAGTATTCATAATGTTAATGAAAAACTTAAACCATTCTAAAGACATAAACAAAGAACTATGAGATGAAGGAAAATACAATTGATATGTCTTCGTATTTGCTATATATTATGCATAAAAGTTGCATGTGCAGCTATACAGTTTTGAAATGATTGTGTGCAGAATTAATCATCATATTTTGATATAGTAGAATTTTCTTTCACCCTCAATTATTAAGAGGATATAGAAGTGACTATGGTTCAGCAATAACCAGAAAGGGAAGATGACCGTGTGCAGTTGGGCAAGTCAATTCCACAGAAATTAAAAATCCAAAGAGCAGAGTAACAAGAAAATTAGCTCCTACATTCCACCAGAAATAGTAACCTGAAATAGTAAGACGGAGAATGTAGCACGTCCATGACGTGATGTGCTCTCACCTCGCTCTTGCAAAACCTGCAAAATAAATCCTTAAATATTAACTTTTGTATTCAGTTATTCAAAAGGATGCTAAGCAGCAGGTCACATCCTGGAACCTCAAGCAAGTGCAGAACTAACAGCAAGTACATGAACAATAATCATACAAGTTGTAGATCACGTCAAGAAGATGATTTTAATTCATATATGGATATCTTAAATATGCAAGTAACATCCCAGTAATTTGAATCTGATGGAACACTTGATATCAAGTTATATAGACAAGCTATTGGAAAAAACTTATGGAAATTATAGATGCACACTTTTTGAGGTCATTTTGATTAGGAAGATTGTCTTCAATTCCAAATGCTTTGAACAATTTGTTCATTTCTTCTTTCCTTAAGTTGGAAAACATTAGTTTGAAGAATATAAATACAAAAAACCGACACACAGTTCTGTTACCTGCAGGACGACAGCAGTGGATGACAATGCAAGCCCATTTCCGATGACTATAGCAGCAGGACCAGGCAGGCCAGATACAAAATGAGCAGCTAAGCCAACAGCTAGAGCTGTCACCAGGACCTGATCACATACATTAGGAATCAAGTTAAACAAATTTATACAAGTGTATAGTACATAGAGGCAGGTTTGACCAGTAACACTTGTGTAAAAAAGTTATCTCACAGTACCTGAGCTGAGCCTAATCCAAAAACATATTTCTTCATGGAACTAAGCCTTTCAACAGAGAGCTGTATAAGATAAAAGGCAGCTTTAATATTGATTTATTAGGGACCAGAAATCAAGTTAAAGATTTCAGTATAGAGACTCCACCTCCAGGCCAATATTAAATAGCAAGAAAACAACTCCAAATTCTGCAATTGCTTTTGTCCCATGTACATGACGAATAATAGAGAGACCATAAGGACCAATCAAGATGCCAGCAGCCAGGTATCCAAGAACAGGACTGCCTAAAATGTAGATAAAAGAAAGTGATTATAAAAATTTGAAATACATTTTGAGAAGGTGGTCCAACTAGCATATATGTAGGTGATAGACAGTTAATGGAGAACATAACAATATCTTCAACCACACAAAATTAATAAAACACAATTTACAGTATAAGCACAACAGTCATATGACTGAAAAGCAAAACAAAAGCTAACAGCGGGACCAAATACTACCTACCAAAATATCTAATTAGCTGTTCATCAAAATTGCAAAAGCATTCTATAATGGGATTCTAGAATTTAAACTAAAGATTATAGATAAGTCACCTCCAGGAATTTTCTGAAATATGGGCACAAATATAACACTGGCAAGCAGTAACCACAACACATCAAAGAGAGATGCCTCCTCTTCATTCATCTGTAAAGAACAAAAAAAATAATCAAACAAGAAATTAACAGTTTTGTTCTCATTATAAGATTTAAAATACAAAAACATGTAGAATGAAACTATGCCTCTTGATGAGGAACCATTGCAAGTAGTTTTTTCATTCTCTTTGGGAGTTTTCGTATTTGCCGAACAAGAGGCTTTGTATTTGATGGAATTTCTTCAATACCAGTGGTAGGAATCTCAGTTTCTTGAAGCATCTGACCACCTCTTTCTACTTGGTTAGAGTGGAAGGTTACCCTGTATGCAATTCAGCATGTTACAGTTTAAAAAGAAAAACAAAAATACAAAGGTGACATCCATACTATATGTGAAAATCTAGTGACAAGTAACTTATGAAACATGGATTTAGTCAACTAGAATTACCATAACCAAGCAATAATATAAAAATTTCTTATTACATATTGCAATTAAAAAAGAAATTTCATAGAGATCTTAAACAAGGCCTTGGTATAAAACCACATTTCATGGCATCCCGGAAAGCAATCATAGAATGAAGAAATTTGGAACTTGGGAACTTCATCCAGTTGTTATGTAATATGGGTTTTAGTAACCCAAAAATTCAAGTGGGAATATGATATTTCTGCACAAATATGAGAAATATTAGCATATTGGATGACTCAAGGAGCAGAAACCCATAGCATTAGGCATGCATAAAATACTTGAGATACATCTAAACATACTCTCTAAATGTGAAAGATAGCAATCAGCAAAGCAAACACCAAAAACACATACCCTGCCCCAAAAAGCAACAGTCCAAGGACCAGCTTTGGCAATTGATTTCTTACTGAACCCATGAAACCTTGGAAAATTGATGCAGCTGTGAACTCTGTCCCATCTACAGTGAAAGAAAAGAAAGATGCGGAAAAGAATCTTGAAGATTTCTTCAGCAATGCCTTTGGAGAAGTAAAAGATGTAGATGAACTCTCTTTAGTTGTATCCTTCTGCACTTCCTGCTTTTTTGTTTGAACCCCAACCTTTGACTTCTCTGCTTCTACTCCAGCTTCTTTAGGAGAGTCTAAATTTAGTTTTCCATCATCATAGTCACTAGAATTATCAGATAGATATTTTTCTTTAGAACTTTGACTGGTTGTATCAGATAGTCTATCTATTGCAGAATCACCAACAAAAACATCACCACCAATTGACAAATCTTTTTCTTTTTCATCATGAGAAGTCCTTCCTTCGATTGCCTTCTCCTCCTCAACAACAGCCTCATCACCGGAGACATATCCTTGGTTAGTTTGCAGGGTATCATTAGAGGAACTACAGAGAAACTTCTCAGCTCTTCGCAATGCAATCTCTGCATCATTCACTCTTTGAGTAGCTTCAAGTTCAAAAGCAACAGCTTGTTCTGCTAAGACCATAATATTTGCAACATCCTCTTCAGCTTTCAAGGCGTTCATTTGTGCTTTCTCCGCAACATCATTCAACCTGTCCAACTCCTTCTGCAATTCTTCTTTTTTACTTTGTAAACGCCTTAGCTCTGTCTCACAATTTGTCAAATTCATTTGGCATTCTCTAATGTCATTCTGAGCAGCAAAAAGAGCTTCATTCTCTTCCCCAACATTCATTTCCACATCATTATCGGCAGAGCTGTCTAATGAATCAGTCTTTCCTCCTGCGCCTTCAATGGATTCTATTGCAACCTTAAGCCTGGCTTCAGCCAAAGAAAGTTCCATGGATGCATTTTGAACAGCTTCTTTGGCAACAGTCTCTTCATCCACAATGTCTTGAATTGTGTTGAGAGTTGACTTAACGTTATTCCAAGCATTGGCTGCCTCATCTTTCAACGCTATTGCAGCTTCTGATATTCTTTGAGCCTTCTCCTCAAACATCCTACTACTAAGCTGAGCAACTTCCAGTTCTGTCATTGCCCCCTGCAATAACTCCCTCAATTCATCTAAACTAGGTGACTGGGCCTCCCATTCTTCTTTCTGTTCTCCTCCTTTTTCAACCAAACCACTGAACTCCGCACCATCGTCCAATCCTGCTCTTGAGCTCTCAACATTACTATCAATTAATTCTATGCCCCGGTCATTCCCATTGATATACGCTAAAGAATCATTACCTTGGCATCGCGACTTAACTCTCATTAACACAGTAAAAGGATCAGGAAAATCACTAAACAATAAGGTATTTGATTCTGAAACTGATAAAGGACTCCGAAATCCTCCTCTGAATACCAAACTCGGATTCCAAGAAATTATCCCTGTTTTCTTGGTTTGCCTATGCTTTAAACCAATTCGCGGATCAATAACACTATAGCAGAAACTTCTGTATCTCAGCCTGGAATGGAACCGATTTGACAAACTATAACCGGAACCTTCACAACCATGAAAGGCATTAGGTCGCTGTATACTACGCGCGAAATCCATATTTTTAACCCAACCAATGGAAGAGCACTAGTGTCTATCAAAACAATGGAGCACCAAATCCACACAAAATCATCGGCAATGAGCCAAACAGTTGTTGGAGAAGGAAAAAGAAATGCTAAATTACAGAAACCAGAGCAGACATAGTTGACCGAAATGAATCAATAGCAGCAAATGTTTGACCGCAAGAAATCAAATGAATACAAAAAACATAAAATAGCTGAAGTGAAATGATGAGAGAAAACGGACTGACCGATCAAGAGGAGAAGCAATTAGCGGCAATGCTAAGCGAAAAAATCAATGCCGGAGTTTGAGGAGAAATGAGTTAGGGCGGAAAATGACACAGCTAACAACCAATCAACGAACAACGTGCCTGAAACTTCTTTATATATATATATATATATAATTACAATTTGTTCCGTTTTAGAATTGAAAGGAAACAGAGAGGCAAGTGAAAGAGAGAGCAACTGATGTGTACGAGAACAAAAGTCCAAATTTCATTTTTTCCTTTTCTTTTTCTTCCGCTGTTTGGAAAGTGAGAAAATGAAATTGGGCTAGCACGAGTAGATTTTCTGTAGTAAATTTACTCCATCACCCTTCGAGAACGTTAAGACTAATGGATA
>CANXYI011493113.1:0-12418 GCA_948208565.1 Hura crepitans
AAATCTCTACCAATTAAGTGATCCACGAATGTCTAGAATCTCATCACTCTCACTCTAGTTTTAACCAGGATAGGCATTGTAGAGTACCATTGTTATGGTCCAGATAGGGGCCCCCATATTTAAGACATGTCTACAAAAAGGTAAACACATATAAGTAAGATAAACATTTGTATAGATTAAGGATTCAACAAGGAAGTCCACACAGACAATAAGTAGAAGGGCCACAATAAGTTTGCATGGACTACAACTATCTAGAATGAATAAATACTTACAAACATACAACAAAGTCTGCACGGACAACATACACAAGCAAATATAAGTCTGCACGAACTCTAGATAGTTTCCATTAAGTCTATATGGACTTCCTAATCTACCACATGTAGAATATCTCAATATCCTATGCTAACTATATTGGAACTAGTAACTAAGACAAGGTCCATATAGACCTAGGATGCTTTAGGTAAACCAAGTTTGGATGGACTTATTGAACCAAAGATGCCATGCAGTGTGAAAAAGAAGGAAAAATGTAGCCAAATAACAATGGGACACATAAAGGGAAGAAAACATACTTAGGGGTATACTTTCGAGCATGCATGGTAGGCTAAATCCCCTAAAATAGGAGTTGGGGCACCGAGGGAGACTTCGTTCACTAGAGAAGTGCTTTATCGGTGGTTGATAGCCATGGAGGGTATAAAGCCCTTCAAAATTGGCATGGAGATGTCCTTCACTAGGGGACAAGATGAAAAAGGGGATTTCATGCTCGCTAGAAGAAGAAAAGTTGTCAGAGCTTCTTCTCGTGACGTGATTTCATTAAAGGAAGTCGAATGAGAGTCATCAGAGGGGAAAGTCACCATCAAACTATGTTTTTTTGAGAGAAAATTGAAAAAATAGAGGAATAAAAATGAAAAAGAAAAGGAAGAAAGATAAATAGTTATCGATCTGCCATGAAAAGTCCACACGAACTTATTGTATAAATGTTTGCATAGACTTAATGTAAGCATCATCTGCACGAACCTACTATTTTCACGTTTGCATGGACTTACTTTACTCACTCACAACCATATGATCTTCATAGATTGCTCAATGCTACATCAAGAGCTAGGTATGTATTACAAAATTTGCTATATCAAACTAATATTAATTCCTATTGCATTCTCTTTTTCAAGATTTAAATTCTCTTATATTAGACTGCGTGTCCAATTCGATTTCTAGGATTCAACTCCATGTTCAATCTAATATTGTAAAGTTTAACTCCATAAACTTTTTAGGTTCAGCCTAACAAGCTAATCCATAATTCTTTTGGGTTTAGCCTAACAAGCCAATTCATAATTCTTTCTAGTTCAGCCTAACAAGCCAATCTAAAATGTCTTTCACCTAGTCAAACCTCATCGATCAAACAACTTTATGTGTGATCAAAATTTCTCTCAAAACCTAGTCAAAACTCGTCAATTAAACAACTATTGGTGTGATTAAAATATTTTCCATTCAATCAAACCTCATCAATTAAACAACCTTAGGTGTATGTATTTAGAGGGAAGAAGAAAACTTTTGTAATGATTTGGAGGTAGGCATTCATATTAGATATAGTTTTACATTAGGTAAGTACTTCTTACTCATGTACTTTGGTATACACTATTGTCTTGGCATTTCATAGCACACACCAAAGTGGGGTAACTATAGGCACCTCACCTTTTAGCCTATGATGATTACTAGAGATAGGCTCTTAAGCAATGGCACAAGCTCTTAAGAAACAAGTCCACACGAACATACGCTACCTAGGTCCGTACTAACCTAATTAGCTTTACTAAGCCTAAGGCCCATGGCCTACCTAGACAAGGTCTAAGTTCATGTTCGTATGAACTAACTCAAACCTGGCCCAAAGCCTATAGACTGACGAGAAACTATACAACTTAGGTTTGCACAAACTAGGCTATACAAGTCTATACAGACTTACCAACATAAAATCTTCCAGAAGTAGGATTTTCCTATTTGGATTATGAATCCTAATCCTATTAGGATTCTACCTTCTTTAGATGGGAAACTCTTTAACCTAAGCCTATAAATACCTTTCTTGTGTATGAAGAAAGAGGAGGTTGAGAATTAAATTCATAAAAGCTAAGAAACCCATCTATGAGTCTAGGAGGACTCTAACCAGGATATGATCTACTAGTCCTATTAGCCTCACCTAAAATAATTCTTTCTATACTCTTACACCTTTATGCTATTACTTGAAGAGTTTATTCACAAGGTAATATCTGAGGCCTCTTTTGTATATATTGATATTGTTTTCATGGACCTATTATCTCTAAGGATTGATCACAAGTGAGGTGATTTTATGTAGTCCCCACTTTAATCATAGGAGTAGGTCATGATTTTAAGTTGTTTCATAGTGTATAATTAATTACTATTACATCATATTCATTCTATTATCTTTGTATTAATTGTACGGACTTATATGTAAACATGATAAAGTCCGCACAGACTTACTTTCTTGCCATGTTATGATATGTCGTTTAGACAGACTTATGTTTAGTAACACTATCTTATTTGTCTTATATATCATGTTTTAATGTATCTTGTTTACCATGTTGATGTTATTATGTGATGTTAGCATGTTGTATAATTATCTCATTCTCTAAAATAAATGTTGTTAATATATTAAAATTATTTTATAGTCTGCACAAACTCCCTCTCATAAGGAACATAGTCCATACGGATGATTTTCATTCATTCTTGTATATTCTATATTTAAGGCCATATGAATTCCCTCTCATGAGGAATGTAGTCCTCGTGGACATACACTTTGAATTTCAATTTCACATGTATTTATTCCTTGTCTTTTTTATGATTTTATATGAATCTTTTATCTAGTATCGTTAAACCTCTTCTTTTGAGTTGTATGTAAGTAACTTTTCTCACTGGAGTGGAGGTTTGGATGGACATAATATCTCTTATAAGCAGTGGTCCACATAGACATTAGCCAGAGTTACATAGAGTCCACATAGACTAATCGACATACAGATGGGTCCATTTAAGTTATTTCTTTTAGTTTTGTACTTATTATATCTTTTGATTTATTTTGGGCTATAATAATTAATTAAATAACTTGTTTTACATGCCAATTGCTTAACTTTCACTTCAAATGATTTTCTACATAATTAATTGGAGTTTTCTTAATAAAATAAATTTTACTTTTCTTAATCAAAGGTCATACTAAAAATGTATTTTAATAAAGGCCAAACTCCTAGAGATGGGAGTTGGGCAATTAACACAAATTCCTATGGAATTACAAGTAATTATTAGGTCAAATAACAACTAATGAATAACCTAATTTTGGGATGTATAATATACCTTGTTGTATGCTTTAAATACTAAAATTTATTCTTATACATGCAAAGGTGATATGGATGCTTAAATATAATGCATGCTTGCTTGATACGGGACTGATAAATGTTATAATATAAAAATGGAAGGCATATTATTAGGGCATAAATAAGATCTAAATTTCAAAACTTTATGGTACAGAAGATCAGAGGTCCTGGTGTAGAGGCCAAGTGGTGACTCCACTACCCACTCTCATCCCTAGTAAAAATACATAATCTCTACACCTATACATATATGAATGCCTTCTACTAATTACAATTGAAAAAGGAAATAGAAAATATACTTAGAAAAAGTGGACAGCTAAACTATAAATCTTGAGGCTAGACAACTAGCTTTTATCTTCTACCTATGCATCAGGACATCAATACGTTGAGTATACACTCAGTGGTGAATATAATGAAATATAAATTACATCATGTATACATGCAACACACGCAATGCAAATCTTAACAAATTTAGCAAATTCAGTATATTTAATCTTGGTTATATTTGAATTAAGCCATTTTAAACCTGATTCCAGAATGTGTCATTACTCATATTAATTACATATCATATTATATGCCCTTATTCTAATTAATGATCTATTATTTATCCATCAAATTATATCCTTTATCTTGTTTAGACCTATACTGGGGAGACTACACTTTAAGACACAGGTTAAAAGGGATCAAGTTATGTAGTGGCCTATATTTTGAAACCTTGGTAGCTACACCTACCCATCCATCTGATAGTAGGAATCAGTTCATGAGAACCTCCCAAGTCAAGTGGCAAGGATAAGTCTTAGTAGACCTCCTAATAGTAGAGATAATAGAGATTTGCCCTAAGGGACCTTTTAAATCCCAAATAACAATCATGCTTAGGTGGATAGTAGGGATCAGCCTCATAGGACCTCCCAAATCCATTAAAGTGTGGGTAAGTAGGGATCAGTCCATATGGACCTCTTAATACCCAAGATGGCTAGAGTTAGTCTGTGCGGACTTCCCCAATGACCTTGGATAGCAAAGATCAATTCGTGTAGACCTCTTAATACCCAGGTGTGCAGGGCCCTCTAGTAAAACCTCAATGGCTGCACCCGTCATATCATGCATATGGGCAATAGTCCATATGGATCAAATCCCCTAGTAGCTATTAATTCCTTAGTTGATCAACATTAGGCATCTAATTGATATGGGCCAATATTATTTACCATTTACATTCCCAATTATGAACCCTTTAACATATAGTCATACCATTTACTAATTGTCATGCCATTTGCATTTACATTTCCATTGTCATATAATTAATGATTATGATCCATTTGACCATCGTTACACTATTCACTTAGTCTATTCTTATAGTCCCATAATTCTAAGCAATTCTTCTCACATATTCAAGCCAAATTGTATCAAGTTCACTTACACAACCCAATGTGTCATTACCATTGCCACTTAACATTCTATTTAGTCACATTACACTAAGTAAGCCTTCTTAATTCACATAATCATATTATGTCTTATTCTAATTGCCATTGATCTTCACTTTATACACATGCATATCCACGTCATGGCCACCTCATGGCCATACCATGTTTAAGCATCATCAATACATTTCTTACCAATCTTATATCACAAACATATTTTGTACTCACTTTTTAGCCTAATTACATTATATATCCATATTAATCGCACATGCACACACACATTCCCCATTTACATACCATTCGACCATTCACTCACATACACCATCATATGCTTTTTTCATGTAATCTCTACACACTCATATATCATTTGCCATAGTAAGCACACTAACATACTCATTTCATACATTTACATACATACACATGCAACATACCATTTCAGTAGACACTTTCACATACACATGAGCACAAACATATCCAAAAACTTATTAAATTAAATTCACATACTTGAGGTGTTAAAACACCTAAATCCACCACTTTAAGGCTTGCTTGGCATCTCTTCCTTAAGGTTCCTCTCTTTGCCTACAAACGTACACCATTTAGGGTTTGAAAAATTCTAAAAAATCCTATTAGCTCTAAATCAGAAACTCTCTACATGTCAAATTATGTGTCACTTAGGGCTACCTAAACCAAAAATAAAAATTGAAGAAAAAGCACTTCTACTCACTTTAGGCATGATTTATCAAGTGCTTATATCTTCCATTTTAGGCATTTTCATCACATCCTATTAGTTGGAGGAGTCTCAGGAGATCATAGAAGCATAGATTGATATAAAACTTGATGGATTTGGCTTAGTATAGTGGGAGAAATTGAAGAAAAAAGAGAGAGAGGAGAGAGAATGGGAATGGCATCGGCTCACTAAGGGAGAAGAAGATGGTAAGATGTTTGGGACATGTGACACCCTACATGTGCTACCACCTTTTATATTAAATGCTTGGATGGCTCAGATCGCACCAGATGTAGATTCGAAGGTCTGTTTTAATCTAATTTTCATCTTAAGCTTCAAAAATTCAAAATAATTATTTTAGGCCTCCAAAATCATACTTTTAGTGCCAAAAATTCTTGATAGTGCCCATTAAAGACATTTAAAAATCTTAGGTCAAAACTCTAAAGGGAACTAGGTCAACTATTCACTCGCATAATTAAGAAATTCTAAATAAATATCAAATGACCTCAAAAAATTAAAATTCCTTTACCATTAAATTTTTTTTTGGAATTTTTGACTTTTAGGGGATGCTATTTTTAGGTCCATCTGGGCACATTTTAGGCCTCTTCTGGCTCAGTGACAACTAAAGTTACTATTCGTTCTTAGCCTAAAATGATTTATTGGTTTTGCTAAAAGTTTTAATTATTTCATTTTCATCATTTTCAAGCCCATCAAAGTTTTATGACTGGTGCTTCCCCCTTTACCACCATAGGGTACCCTAGATCCTTGGGAGACACAATTCATGCTTCAGGAAGTACTATTCATGAAACCTCATTTCTCGAGCATTACAATTCTTTCCCTTTTAAGAAATTTCATCTTTAAAAATTACCTAGTGAAAATATGTGAGGATATTAAGCCTTCATTTGCTCTTCACTTTCCTAGGTAGCCTTTTCAGTCTTGTGGTGCCTCCGTAGCACCTTCACCAGTGGTGCAGGCTTGTTCCTTAGGTTTTTGACTTCTTTGGCTAGTATCTATATTAGTTCTTCTTCATAAGTCAGATTTGACTATACCTGGATCTCTTTAGTAGGCATCACATATGAAGTGTCTGATCCGTATCTCCTTAGCATCGAGACATAGAACACATCATGGATTTGTTACAGTTATGGTGGTAAGGCCAACCATAGGCCACTAGTCCCACATGTTTTGTAATCTCATATGGACTGATGAATTTAGGGCCTAACTTTCCCTTTTTACCAAATTGTAGCATCGTTTTCCATGGTAATACCTTTAATAATACTTTTTCACTAATCTTATATTCAATCTCCCTCCTTTTTAGGTTTGTGTATGATTTCTGTTGGTTAATGGTAGCTTTTAACCTTTCTCTAATGATTTTGACTTTCTCTTCCACATCCCTAATTAGATTAGGTCCCATGAGCTTGCTTTCACCTACTTTGCTCCAATAGAATGGAGTTCTACACCTTCTACCATACAATGCTTTATAGGGAGCCATGCCTAAACTAGCTTGATAGTTGTTGTTATAGGCAAATTCTACCAAAGGTGAAAGTGAATCGGGGTTCTCGATAAAAAATAATGGCTAGTGGCACCCTGTGTAATCTCATAATATTGTCTATATACAATTGTGCCAATTTCTCCAAGGAGTAATCCATTATGACTGGGATGAAGTAGGCTGTCTTGGTCAAACTATCCACAATTAGCTAAACCATGTCATGTTTACTCCTAGTCTTAGGTAATCCCATCACAAATTCTATAGTAATCTTCTCCCACTTTTATTCTGGAATTGCTATTGGGTGCAGCAATCTAGAAGGAACTTGGTGTTCTAATTTCACTTGTTAACATGTAAAGCATCGAGTCATATGCTCCGTTACACCTTATTTCATTCCTAGCCACCAATAATGGGATTCGAGGTTGTGATACATCTTCATGCTTCCTAGATGCATAGAGTAAGAAGCATTATATGCTTCTCTCAGAATCTGTCTTTAATCTCTTCCAGTTTAAGTACACATAATTTGTCATGGAAATACATGCATCCATCTACCTTGATCTTGAATTTTGTAGTCTTCCCTTCTTCGACTTTACCCATTATTTACATAAGGTGATTATCTCTAACTTGTGCTTCTTTCACCTATTGCTTTATGTTAGGTTTCACTTGTAGTTCTACTAATATTACATTCTCTTTAGTGTGTTTAACTCTGGCATGCATAGCTTTTATAGTTGCTATTAACTTTTGACTCAACACATCAACAACTATATTAGATCTTCCTGGATGGCAATCTATTAGACAATCATAGTCCTTTATCAATTCTATCCAATATCATTGTATCAAGTTCAACTCTCTTTGCATAGGTAGATATTTCAAACTTTTATGGTCGGTGTAGATGTAACATCTCTCACCATACAAATAATGTCTGCACACCTTTAATGTAAATACTATGGTAGCCAACTCTAAATCATGTGTTGGGTAGTTCTATTCATGTGGCTTCAATTGCATTATAGCATAAAATATCACTTTTCCTTCCTATATCAAAACACATCTAAGCCTATTGTGTGAAGCATCGCTATAGATCACAAAGTCTTTTCCTTTCTCGGGTTGAGTAAGGATAGGTGCTTTAGTTAACATTGCTTTCAACTTATTAAAGCTTGCCTAGAAT
Organism: Hura crepitans; assembly: GCA_948208565.1. Classification (NCBI taxonomy): domain Eukaryota; kingdom Viridiplantae; phylum Streptophyta; class Magnoliopsida; order Malpighiales; family Euphorbiaceae; genus Hura; species Hura crepitans. Next base: position 8,156 of record CANXYI011493113.1, read on the forward strand.
TTATCATCCCACACAAATTCCATATCCTTCCATTTCAATCAGGTTAATGGAGCTGCAATCATTAAGAAGCCCTTTACAAACCTCCAATAGTGACTAGCCAATCTTAGGAAGCTTCAAATCTCAGTCATGTTCCTATGAGGTTTCCATTCCAACACAGCTTGGAATTTGCTTAGATCGACCTTAATGACTTCTACTAAAGCTATATGGCCTAAGAAGGCTACCTCATTCAACCAGAATTCACACTTACTCAGTTTTCCATATAACTATTTTTCTCTCAGGGTTTACAACACCACTCTCAGATTCTACTCATGCTCCTCTTGATTCTTATAGCATACCAAAATGTCATCAATAAAGACTACGGCAAACTGGTTTAAGTATGGCTTAAAAATTTTATTTATGAGATCTATGAAAGCTGTAGGGGCATTAATGAGTCCAATTGGCATCACTAAGAACTCATAATGGCCGTATCTCATATAAAAAGCAGTATTGGGAATATCTTATTCCTTAATCCTCAATTAGTGATGCCTTAATCTCATATCAATTTTAGAGAACACATTAGCACCTCTGAGCTAATAAAAAAGGTTATTAATTCTAGGTAACAGGTATTTATTCTTGATTGTCACCTTGTTCAACTATCTATAGTCAATACATAGTCGAAAAAACCTATCTTTCTTTTTCATAAAGGGTATTGGTGCTCTCTATGGAGAAGTACTCAGCCTGATTAAGCCTTTATCTAATAATTCTTACAACTGCATCTTTAACTCCAATTCTACTAGTCCCATATGATATTGGGCAATAGACACTGGAGTAGTACCAGGATAAACTTCAATCTCAAAGTAGAGTTCTTGTTGTAGAGGTAATCTTGATAACTTATATGTAAACACATCAAGAAATTTTGCCACTACTAGTATCTAACTAAGGCTCGGTTCAGTCTTATTAGTATCAACTACATGAGCCAATTAGGCTTCACATCCCTTCTAGGTTAATTGCCTTACTGTTACAGCTGAGATAATATTAGGTAAAGAGTTCCACTTACCAATTACTGTCACCTTATATTCCTCTACTATCCTAAGGGTAAGTCTCTTCTATTCAGAATCGACTACTACTTGATGTTCAGACAACCAGTTTATACCTAGAATGACATCAAATTTATTGAAGGGAAGTTTAATTAGATCTATTTAGAATACTTGGTCTTGTACTACTAGAGGACAATCTCTATATATTCTGTTCACTACCACATTTTACCTAATTGAGTTGCTAACTAATATGTCTATGTTCATGGGTTTAAGTTTTAAACCCCTATTCTATGCTTTTGTGGTGCATATATATGAATGAGTGGATCCTAGATCTATTAATGCTAAAATAGAAGCATCAAATAAAGCAAAAGTACTAGTGATCACATCAAGAGCCTCAGCTTTCTCACGAGCCCGTATAACATACTGACGAGCTGATGCTCGAGCCTCTGATTGTGTCCTCTGACTCATGCATGGATTGTCATTCTTACTCTCCTTCTGGCCTCTACTGGGTTCTAGAGATAAGGCTTGAAATTGAGGAGCCTTTGCTTATCTCTTGGGGCATTCCCTCTGATAATGCTAGATGGATCCATAGATGAAGCACTCTCCTTATCTCGTCTGCCAAATTAGTCCCTAGTATTTCCTATTGCACATCTCATACACTAGAAGTGTGCTCCTCATTATAAATACTAGAGCACTAGTAGCTTGTTGTGGAGGTCAAGGCCTGGATTAAGGTGTCTACCCTAGCCTATGAGTCTAGTTTTGCCTTAGGACTATTGTAGGGCTTGAGTGCCCTTCTGCTTCTTACTTGCATCAGGTGCTAAGCTAGTTTATCCTACAGTGAAAGGCATTTTCTTCTAAAAAATTTTTCATCACCATTTTCTCCATTGCATAAGCTATTGACACTAGAGAAGAGAATTCTTCAATCTTAGAAGTAGCTATCTATATCCTTAACTCCATATTAAAGCCTTTTTCAAACCTCTTATAATGCTCCTCTTCAGTAGGTACAAATTCCTCTGCATATCTACTTAAGTGGGTGAAGTCCTTCTCATATTTTGACACTAACCTCTACCTTTACTTCAAGTCTAGGGACTACTACCTCTTCTTATCCAAATATGTCACATATATATACCTTTTTCTAACCTTTTGGAGAAAGAAATCCTAGGTAAGATCTGCTGCTGCCTTTCTCTTTTGAGTGGTGTCTCACTAATGGAAAGCTTCTTCCTAGAGATAGGAGGTGGCACACTTTAGAGTCTCTTTTGAGGTGCACTGCAACTACTCTAAAATCTTAATCATGCACTCCAGCCAGTACTCAGCCCTAGTAACATCATCCTCATTTGATCTTACAAAATCCAGAGCCCCCATCTTTTTCACTCACTCTAAATACATCTTCTGCAATGCTATAGCTTGTGGGGGTTGTGCTGGCGTTAGTGGTAATAGTGGAGCTACTGTTGTAGTGGTATGCCTTAGTAAATCAACAATCTATTGTAGCAATGCCAGTAAGGCTTGTGTCTGTGACTAACTTAATGGATCATTTGGCACTGGAGTGGTGGAACATGCCCTAGGTCCATGCATTATTGTCGAGGCATGGCTTACCACCTCTTCCCTATGTTCTAGTGGGGTCTGCTCACTATCGTGGCTCATTACAAAAGAATAGATTATCAGCCTCATACATTATAGGTTTACTTGACACAAAACCCTAGACCATGGCACTCATGTATACTATGCCTAGAACTGCCTAAACCTACTTTGAGACCACATAATGTAACACCCCCTACCTGCCCTATAATTGGACTCAATAGGAGATGCTACCTTTTTAAGAGTCATCCATCCTTATTCCATCCATTTTACTTTCATTCAACTCTTATTGGCTAACACCTTGATTACTGAACTCATGGTATTTATTATCTACAGAAATTTTGGCAGCATAATAGCTACCTGGGTGAAAAACCAAAATTGTAAACCTATAGAAAAGCACTTTTATAACTATACTCAGCCAACTCATAACTCCTAGACCTTTCTAGTCCTTAAAACTCATCTCAACATCAATAAGGCATGCATATACACACAAAGGTCTCAGACCCATATATCAACATATATCAAGCATGCATAATATCTCAACATATATACATAGCACCTGGTTTATCATTTATAATCCAACATGTGACAAAAACATAATGCTTAACTATTTACATCCCTGGGCCCCAACCATATACATATATGAGTGCCCTTTACTAATTACAACTCAAAAAGGACAAAGAAAATATACCTAGAAAAAGTGGATAGCTATATTACAAATCTTGAGGTTAGACAACTAGCTTCTATCTTTTACCTACACAGCAGGACATTGATACATTAAGTATACACTTAGTGGTGAATTTAATGTAATATAAAGTGCATCATGTAGACATGTAACACACGCAATGCAATGCTTTACCAATTTAGCAAATTCAGTATATTTAATCTTGGTTATATGTGAATTAAGCCATTTTAAACTTGATTCCACAGTGTGTCATTACTTAGATTAATTACATATCATATTATATGCCCTTGTTCTAATTAAGGATATATTATTTGTCTATCAAATTATGTCCTTATGTCCTTTATCTTGTTTAGGCCTAAACTTGAGAGACTATACTTTAAGACACTAGATAAAAGGGTTCAAGTCATACAGTGGCCCACATTTTAGACTTTAGTAGTTGTACCTACCCATCCATCCAATAATAGGGATTAGTTTATGAGAACCTCCCAAGTTGGAGTGGTAGGGATCAGTTTTGATAAAGCTTCCAATAGTAGGGATGATAGGGATGAGCTTCGAGGGACCTCCTAAATCCTAAATACCAATCATGCTCAGGTGGATAGCAGGGATCAACCCTATAGGACCTCTTAAATCCACTAAAGTGTAAGCATGCAGGGATCAATCTGTATAGAACTTTTAATACCTAAGATGGCCAGAGTTAGTCTGTGTAGAATTCCCCAATAACCTTGGATAGTAGAGATCAGTCTATACAGACTTTCCAATACCTAGGTGTATAGGACTCTTTAGTAGAACCTTAATGGCTAGACCCACCATATCATACACATAGGCAATAGCTCACATGGACCAAAACCCCTAATAGCAGCTAATTCTTTAGTTAACTGGTCAACCTATCTAGTGAGTGTCTAACTGATATGGGCCAATACTATTTACCATTTACATTCCCAGTTATGAACTATTTAACATATGGTCATACCATTTACTTACTATCAT
>CANXYI011493129.1:0-10152 GCA_948208565.1 Hura crepitans
CCTAAATAACATGCACACATACAAATATTGTCATTTCCATACAAGTATGTAACCTAAAAATTCATGCACATGAAAGACATAATAAAATTATGTTATTTCACATACCTAGGGTGCCTTTCCACCCTTTTCCACACCACTTGAGCTTGGAATTGTGGGCTCTCTCTCTCTTGGTGTTTCTCCTCCTAACATAATCAAAATTAACTTAGAAAAAATCCTATAAAATTATCTATACCTCAAATTAAAATTCTAACACCATAACTAACCTTAAAATAGTCTAATATAGCTATACCAAAAATAAAAATGAATTTTGGACATTTTCACTTACTTGGATTACTATTCACTCAAGTAGCGAATTTCACCGATTTGTCCTCTTTTCTTACAATTCTTGATGGAATTGAGACTTTGGAGTGATGGAAGCTTATTTTAATTAAATTTAGGAGGGAAAATATGGTGTTTTTTCTAGAGAGAGAAAGCTTGAATGAAGAAAAAATGGCTTCCTTGAAAATTTAGGCAAGAAGAAATGATGAAGAAGAAGAAGGCTGCTGCTCTCGTGGCTGTTTTCTGTAGTTTTAATGGGTGATTTAGGCTGGCCTTGACCTATTTGCTTGGCCCAATTAAGGCCCAAATCCACCATACAATAATTATATCACTTTTCCTTAGAAAATTCAAAAAATATTATCTATAGGTCCAAATATTCCCATTTTAGTTGTAAAAATTCTTAATTACTGATACTAAGGCCCACATAAAATTTTGGCTCAAAATCCTTCGGGAGCAAAAAGTCACTATTCATCACAGATCAAATTTAAACTTCAAAAATTCATAAAATATTCTCTGCTGCTCCAAAAATTCTCATTCTAGTTGTAAAATTCCTAATTTAATAAGACTAAGGTCCATGCAAAATTTCAACTTGAAATTCCACTGTTGATTTTTTGCCACGATTCACGGTGAGATTAAAATATTCATAAAAATACTAGTTGACTTCAAAAAATTTCAATTCTTCCACCATCACACTTAATGGAATTTTTGAGGTTTAGAGTGTGGTATTTTCAAGACCATCTAGACACATTCCCGGTCTCGGGCTATCCTGGCCCTAAAATATTTATTTATAACCTATTAATAATTATTGGTTATGCTAAAATTTTTAATTCATTCGTTTTCCCTCTTTTCAGGCCTGCCAAAGTTTTATGACCAATATGCCAGTCAGCGGACTCAGAATGACGACCCGCAGTACGGGGAATATCATTCGGGTCTGTCCAATACTGTTCACAAGACTTTGACTTTTCGGGCGTTACATTTATTTTTGTTTTTTTTTTGTCTATTTGAAATGATTTGCTGGTTGTGTGTTGGTAGATGAGCATTAGAGCCAACTACATGTGTTTGCTTATACTTTTTGCTTGATTTGTTTGATTATTTCTTTACAATTGATTATGACTCTCAAATGAATGCCTAAATCGCTAATGTTAATTTTGACTCTATGTTTTGAGTTTGAAATAAAATTTAGTGATTTTTGTCTTTTATAGCTTTATAAATTTAAGTCACTATGTGTTTTAAATGTAATATTTGTAACCTTAACCCATTAATTTTATATTTTCTTAACCTCTAATTTCTTGATCATTTGAGTTGTCTTATTCTAGTGGCTACCTTCTTATGATCACAGTTAAGGATTAGTTTCATTATTCCAATAGTTTACAATTTAGAATTTTGGTAATTTACCATGTTTTACTGGAGAATGAACCTATTTTTTGTTTACAAATTTATTATTTTGACATTATTTCTAGCTTATGAGAATTTTATCCATGATTTCAATTTTTTGCTAATAGATGTTATACCCTTCCATGCCTATCCAATTATAACTTCCATAATTTCTTTTATTACTTAATTAGTCTTATTTTAATTTATTATTGAATTGAAATTTTTACTTTACATTATTCCTCAAACTAGATTTTTTCTAAATCTAGTGTTTATGCTAATTTGATCTTTTACTAAATCTTTGGGATTCATTATTAAAATTCTATAAGTTATTGACCTATCCCTTCTAATATGTTCTTAAGGAAATTCATTTATGTTTGAAATTATCTTTCTTCTATTTTTATTCTAATTAAACAATGTTTGATCATTATACTATTTTTTTAATGAGAATAAAACTATAAATTTTAGTTTAAAGATTGGGTTTTGATTTGATAAAAGCATAAATTACAATCGATCTTTCATCATCAAATTTGTATATACAATTAAGAATTTATAATGTCTTATTATGGCTTGCCTTTTTCTTATTTATTCTTTTGTCAAAAATCTCAACAACTCTCATAAGTTACTCTACCATTTGCAGATTTGAGGTCTTTATGTTGGTTTCCTAAAAAAATGATTTACTCTTTGTTGTTCTTAAGCTAAGTCCCCTTATCTTTAATTGATTTGTTTTGTATATCTTTGAATGGATCTTATTTATTTATGTATTTATTCTTGGACTTGCATTTTGGTGATTTACTATTGAAACCTAATCACATTTATTTGATCCTTAACATGTATTACCTTTAAAGTTTTATTAATTTTCTAATTAGTTTTTATATCTTAGGTGTTATTGAATATTTGGATCCATGATTTGCTAATAATGGATTACAAGTTGTTTAGAATCTTATTATTTTGGTTTTAATGGATTTGATAAAACCATTAACAACTAACTTGATAGTAAAAGGTTGAGAATAGATTTTGGCTTAAGAATAGAGACTACGACTAGGTTATTATTATTCTTAATTCTTATATTAGTAAATGCTCTATAATGATTAAGACATAGTGATATTCTACTGTATTAGTGCAACCTAACAAATTTTTTGGAGGTTTTTAGAGGCATTTGTTGTCACCCCTTTTTTGATATTCAATGGGTTACAGGCGGGGTAATTCAATTGTAGGCAATGATGTATATTCAATGAGATTTTTCTATCCTACGCACTACTGCTCTTTCACTGGCCTGGAAAAGCAATTAATTAACATGTATCAACAGGTGGATCAGTAGATTCAAAGTGGTAATGATCTTGAATATGAAATTGTTCGTACAGTTGAAGCTTCACAGGATGCTAAGATGTAAAGAGATTTTATCTTCTTCGAGACAGCATTTACGAATGTGTTAAGAAGTCCACTGTTCAAATTATTGGTTTGTATGATGCAAATGGTGAAGGTAAGAGTAATCTCTTTGATGTGATTTGCAAAAAGATTAATGATGAGAGAGATGGCTTCGGTTGGTGGTTAAGGGCAATAGAAGGTGATACAAGGAAAATTCAGGATACAATTGGCAAACAATTATAAATCTTTAGCAGATCCCGAGGAAAGAGAAGTGAATGTGAGAGAGCTGTTATCATATACAAGTTCTTGAAAGAAAAAAAAAACTGTTCTATTATTAGATGGTTTAATGTAGCAATGGTAGCTAATGGATCTTTTAACTATTGGAATTCCTCTGGCTGATAATGAGAATTATTATAAGGTCGCCTTCACTACCACATCGAAAAAAGTTTGCCGTAATATGAGAGCAGATGCATTTGTTCTGGTTAAGACACCGAATGCCGTAGCAGTGGTGTCAAATCCTTAAAATCTTCCTGTGTACAAGGGACCTAATAAAGCAACTGGTGCAATTGATGATGATCAATGGAAAGGAAGAATCACAACCAATTTGGTAGATCCTCAAGATTCAAAGTATTCAAGCGAGGAACCGAGGTTGAAAGAACTATTTACCAAGAATGAGGTAATTCAATTATAGGCAATGATGTATATTTTTGGATTTGAAGGCATTTATTAAATAAATCTATAATATACACAGTAGACATAAGGAACCACTTTTGATCATTTTCCTAACCCTCCATAAGCACTAATAGAATCATATCTGACCCTATCAGTAAATATAGGGAATGAATAGTTCCTGATATTAAAATGAGATATGGGAGATGTTATTATATCAAAGATGACCTCCCCTAAACCTTGAAAGATCATCACTAACATCAAAAATCTAGGGAGAAAAACATTTTAGGAAGATATCCTATCTTTGAAGAGATCTATTACTTAATTTTCAGCTTCGAGTTGTTTATTGTCTTCGGTGAAATTCACAGTCTTGATTTTTTATTTTTACTCTTGTTTCTATTGAGTATCCTATTAAATTGAGTTCGGTTGACTTTTGATTTTGTTTTGCGATTATTATTCTCGGATTTAGTTTTCTTTTTATTTTTTTACTATTCTTCTCTGTTTTCTGGCCCCCTTTTTTTACGCTCTACATTCTGTTTTTTCATTTTCTTCTCTTGTTCTTTGTTGCACTCTACCTTAGTTTTTTTTTTTCATTACCTCCCCCTATCTTTTTTTAGCTACATTCTGCACTTTGTTTTTTTCCTTTCTTCTTGGTTCCCCCTTTTTCTAGGTATTTTTTTGGGTTCTCTTCTTCTCCTCCCCCTTTTTCTGCTGAAAATTGCCTCTATTTATAGATTTCTATAGTGATAATATGGTAAATATTTTGAATAGTATTTTTATTGTTACAACACTACTTACAACAACTGTATTTTAACTGTTGAAGATTTTTTCCTATAGGTGGGTTGCGCTAGATGGTTAGACTGTTGGGCCTGGGCAGCTTAGGCCCAACAGTTCTTTTTTCTTATTTTTTTATTTTATTTTTTATAATCTATATTTTTATTTTGTATTTTATTTATTTGTAATCATATTTTTATTTTTGTATTTTGTATTTGTACTTTTATAATTTTCTTTATTTTAATATTTTAGTACTATATTTATTTATAATTTTATATATTTATATCATATTTCCATCTTTGTATTTTCTATTTCGAGATATATATTTTATAATTAGAGTTTGTATTATTATAGCCATTAATCTTTAATTTATCTTTATTTAATTTTGAGTAATTGTATCATTTTAGTTAGATGTTAAGTAAGAGCTTAAATCTAACATTTCTAATAATTAAATTTTAGACTTTCTGCGAAATAACCATATTATTAATAACATTAAGTTTATAATATCATAATTTAATATAATTTCTTAATTGTCAATAATGATAACAACATCTAAGATTAAAGTAATATTTATCAATTAATAATAATAATATTTCTTTTTAATAAAATTGATAGCAAGTCAAAGTTTTAAAATTAATTTATTTTAATTTTAATTGATTTAAATTTATAAAGTATTGATACTAATAAATTAGGGTGTCTAATAACTATATATTGTTAATTTAAGCTAAATTTATGTTAACTTATTCAAGACGCTAATTTTGTTAATAATACTTTTAACGATTTTTTTTATGTTAATATATTTTGAATAATTTTTCTTATTTTATACCAAGATATTTATTTTCTATTTATTGATTTATACTATTATATACCTAGACGAAAATGGGTATCTACACTGATGAGTTAAAGCTCTAGCCTCAACTCTACAATAGTCTCTAACTTGCCCCTCTGGCTACCTCTTGCCCTATCACATCTAGCTCCTCTTTGTCTCTAGTAAAAGCTAGTGATGAGGCCTAGAACTACGTAGAGTTTACCAACCTCTTAGGATAATCTTCCTAAAAATGATCCTTAGACCTACATCTTTAGCATAGTCCTAATATTATCTTCTAACAAACGCCCCTATGTTTGTTACCACTATGCTTACATATGGCTGAGGCACTCTTGGTAGTAGAGACAGGTGCACTAGTAGCTTGTGTCTGTTGTCGAAGCTTAGCCTGTGATCCTTGCCTAGATTTTTGAGTTGGGAAAAGGTATTATTTTGCCTTTAATATTTGTCTTAGAGTTCTATTTTAACTCTTAAGTTATTTTCAAAGCAAAAATGACACTATAGTTATTTAAAATGATACTAAATGCCCCTATAGTTGTTGAAAATGGTGCAAAAACACCCTTATAATTGTTGAAAATTGTGCTAAAATACCCCTATTCTCTAACACTAATAAGAGGTATTTTAGCATTGCTTTAGTAACTACAGAAATATTTTTGCTCTCAAAATAACATAGAGGGAAAAATAGAGCTCCAAAACAAATGTTAGGGGAAAATTAGTACCTTTTCTCTTCTTAGTTTAAGCATGTCTCTATGTCTACTAGGTAAACTAATTCCCTTTCTGGCTCTTGCTAATCTCAAGAGTAGAACTAACTTAGCCTTAAGTGAATGACCTCTTCTTCTAAAAGCTTTCCCTGTTCTCCTTATATATTTCTTCAATAATGTATGTTGTTATTATAAGAGAAGGGAATTTTCTAATCTTTATTGCTGCTACTTGCAATCTAATATCATGATTAAGGCCTTCCTCAAATGTCTTGCACCTCTCAATATCAGTGGGCATGATCTCTTTGGCATATATACTTAATCTGGCAAATTCCTTCTCATATTCAGAAATAGACTTATGATTTTGTTTTAAGTCCAAAAATTATTGCCTCTTCTTCTCTAGATAATTATCAGTAATGCACTTTTTCTTAAATTACTCTAAGAAGAACTCCCATGTTAGCCCTTGTGGTGTCTTGCATTCCAAAAGAGTCTCTCACCATCTGAAAGCTTCTTCTTTTAATAAGGACGTTGCACAAATCACATTTTCTTCTAGCGTGCACTACAGTTGCTAAAGAATTCTCATGGTTTTTTCTTAACAATATTTGAATGTGGCTGAATTTTCATTTTTCGCTCTCATAAAATCAATTGCTCCTATTTTCTTGACCCTCTCTAAATAAGTCTTTTGAAGGAATTATAAAGGTGGATATGGCTACACAAATGATGAAGGAGGTGTAACAGCTACTGTAGCCTATCTGAGTAAGTCAACCATTTGCTGAAGCATGACTGGTTGTACTGGAGTTACCTATCTAGCCTTGCCTAGTGCAGAAGACTCAGCCCTTCCAACTGCATTAACCATTGTCGGAACATGACTTTTTACCTTTTCTCTAATACCTAGTGGCATAGATTCACTCATCTTCAATCTATACAAAAGAACAACTAATAAGCTTAAAGCAGTGTAGATTTATGTGATGTATGATTTTAAACCTAAAGCACTCATATACAACCCTCGTATACCGAGGAACGCCTATACCCGCTTTGATACCACCAAATTTAACACTCTTTAACCTATTCGATCGCTGAAGCCAAATGAGAGACAGCACACAAATGATTTCTTGCTTATTCTAAATTCTCATTATTTAAATCTGTATGATCTAAGCCTTTTATTAAGAACTAGTTTAACATGCAGAATCTTTTAACATTTGACATAACCAAAATATATTTAAGCGAACACCTTTAAGGACTTCGTGTCAAAAATCCAGCAAAATGACAGTTATCTAGTGACACTAACCCAAGTAGTAACATGCAAAAAATAACACTTTTATACGATTAATAACTTTATGTATGACCAACATGATTCTTTCAATCATCCTAGCATACTTATCATCCACAGTAATCATACATATTCTCAATCATCAGATAAATATCATATCTCATAACACCAACACATACATATAAAAGCAATAATAGAAAACTTCATAAGTGTTACAAAACATTTATGCGAACAAGTTTAGGCTTATCCTTTTTCACCTATACATGAATACCTTTCTACGTGTTAAAACATATATACAAAATAAAAGACTATACCAAATTCAATAACTCCCTTAATCTACACTGCTTTGCTTGAGGCTTCACTTCGATTGACTATCTTCTACCTATGCATTGCAAAACAACAACACGTTAAGCATAAAGCATAGTGGTGTATTCTATAAAATGTGCTCAATAATATTTACACAATCCATATATAATGACATTGCAATTTAAACATAACATGCATGCCATAATATGAAAACTTTGGCATATTATGAATGCATTCAAATGATAAATTTCACTATATGCAACTTCTGATCATAACAATTATCTTAAATTTTTAGTTATATTTTAAGTTACCTTTACAATGTTTATTAATCTTTTGTCCTGCTATTTGCTTATTTGACCCATAGTTGATAGACAACAATCTTAATACTGGATAATGGGATATCAACCATAGAGGCCTCATCATATGTGTAGTGGCTCATATTTTGGACCTTATAGCGGCTACACCGCATGAGGATATGTGCAATGGCCTTATGGACCTCAAAAGTAACTACACTTATATGAATATATGTGCAGTGACCTTATGGACCTTAATGGCTATTGCATTAGCATGATATATATGTTAATAAGTGTATGCACATATGTATAATAACCCTATTAGACCTCAACGACTACTGCACTAGCATGAAAGGAAATATTGAAGTGTCTTAGAAGCTGCTAGACTCCCTAGTCAACTGGTTAACCTATCCACTCTAAGTTGTCTAACTTGTATGGGCTTTATCATTATATTTCATTTAGTTCCATGTATGTTACGTAGTTTACATGTATTTTACCTATTGTTTGATCTATATATGATTTCATTAAGATGATTCATTCTTTCATTAAGATGATTCATTCTTTCCTACCTTGTGATCACTTTTTTCATATAACTTAAGATCCATAACCATACTAACAATTTAAGTTGATATTTCATTTACATGATTAGAAGTAACCACTCTCATCTTATTTGTACCTTTTTAAAACTACATATTTCTTATTCTGCTTTCTTTGTTACCATCATTATAAATTGACATATTATCATAATATCTTCTACAATTCTTCTTAATTTTATTACCTTATACTTAACTTCTCATGTCCAAAGTCATTCGACCATTTTAGCTTTTTGACTCAAATTACATACTTTAAGCTTTACATGTTGTTACATGATTCCATGGTAACATCTACCTAATGTATGTCTTATATACACACTAAACGTTTATACTAAACCAATATGCACATGCATACATACACTTACCCCTTTTGACCATATTAGGGATGTCAAGACACCATTCATTTCTTAATTCATATACCATTTCAATCATTAATTACACATCTAACTATTATTACTAAATCACCACTTTTACATTATGTATCACACATAATTCAATTATTCATGTATAGTTACTATACGCATGCACATACCATTCGACCATGATGAAAGCATATATATGTCAATTTAATTTTAGCTTAACTCACATTCAAAACATGAAATAAACACCTAATTAACACTATTATACCATTAATTGCACCTTATACGGGCTTATACATATTAAGCACACAACTCAAGTATGTGCATGCAAACACACTTTAATTATTGAATTATGCACAAGCAAGGCTTATTTCATTAGATACACTAACAAATATGATCTTTGGCTTCACTAAAGCTTTCTACAAATTCTCTTTATCTTTCTATTTTGTGGAACTAATTTTCTATATAAACATAATACACTTTCAATTAGAAAAATTCAAATAAAATGCTAAGCAATTCCAAACTTGAAATTGGCTTGATAAACATTTAATTGGCATTGAAAATCCTAGAAAAATATAAAATAGAATAATTAAGCACTTACCAATTTAGGAGTTACTATTAATCCCTACTCTAAACCCCAAATTAACCCCTAAAAAGCCTTCATATTTTGCTCTTTCTTCCTTTATTATTGATTTAGGAGTTCTAAAGGGTTAAATTAAGGTGAAATTATGGTGGAATTAAGGAGTTTTAATAGTTTAAGGAGGAAGAAAATGGTGGTGGCAAAACTATTAATGGCATTGAGTTTGAAGGGGTGGGAAGAAAATGAAACCACCTCACTCACTTAACTAAATAATTCAAAATTAACCCTTATATATAAATCTAAATCAAAGGCCCACATCATGCCACATGTGAAATCTAATGGTTATAGTAATTCCTTAGTATTTTATGCTCTTTTGAAATTATTTTTCTTACTTTAGAGTCTCATTTAATTCCCATTTTAATCCCATTGATTCAATTAATCCATAACCTATAAGTCTAGAGAAAACTGCATTTAAAAATCAAGAGGAACTAATTTAATTAAATTGTTTAATTATCTTTCAATTTTTATAAATTGCTTCTTAGCCTTTAAAAACTCTAATTCCATTACCAATGGACTATTTAGAATATTTAAGCATTAGGTTGTGCTATTCCCAAGTCATTTTGAGCAAAAAGAAATTATTTTATAGTGCAGCTTCAACTAGGTTATTATTCACAATACACCATCGTAAAAACTTTATTTGTATTTTTAACCATCTAAATGACTTTGTTTT